>CM077247.1:14326626-14536626 GCA_039654775.1 Spinibarbus caldwelli
CATAATTGGATTATGGTTTCCACAAGGAACACTCGACAAATTACATTTCCATATTTTCATAAGGATGCTTGAGCCCAGTGAAAATCTGAAGATAAAAGGCTTTGTGACAGGTCAGAAAACAAGTGGGGAGGCGAGCAAATGACCTAATAGTGGAAGGAGAACATTTTGCAGGTGTAATAATGAATTTATGATAAATTAATGTTTTCTAAATAAAAAATGTGCAAGAAAACTTTTTTATTTAATTTACAAAAATATATGTTTTATTTAAATATAATATTTTTCCTGTGATGGCAAAGCTGACTTTTTAGCAGCCACATACTCCAGTCTTCAGTGTCACATCCTTCAGAAATCATTCTAATATGCTATTTATTGTTAACATCAAGGTTAAAAACAGTTGCCTGCCTAATATTTTTAGGGAAACCATGATTTTTTTTAAGGACTCTTTAATGTATAAGAAGCTGAAAAGGACATCATTTATTTTAAATTATGTTTTTGTAACTTTATAAATGTCTTCAATGTCAATTTAGTGCATCCTTACTGAATAAAAGTTATATATATATATATATATATATATATATATTTATTTATATATATATATATATATATATATATATATATTTATATATAGATTTAATCTTTAATCTTTTAATCTTATTGTCTCTAAACTTTTTAAACTTTTGGTATATCATATAACTTTCAAAATGCAGTGTACTGTCTTAAAAATAAAGGTTCCAAAAGGGGGATTTCACAGTTTTTTTCTTGGTGTGCAGAACATTTTAATAATCTAAAGAACCTTTTTCCAGTGTAAAGAACCTTTTGTGGAATGAAAAGGTTCCATGGATGGTAAAGGTTCTTTGTAGAACCATTGATGTCAATAAAGAACCTTTATTTTTAAGAGTGTAACTCAATCCAGAAATACTGATCAAATTTACTTGTTTGAAAAAAATGAATTAGAGAGGAATTATCACTGTTAGAAGATTTGGCATACATCTTATTATCTCGTGTGTACTAAGCAACATGCAAAAATGAGGCCTCAGTGTCAGTAGTGGTACATGGCTTTGTCAACATTCAAAAAGAACAGATATCTTCTCCCAAAATGCTATCTTTGGATAGTGTCAAGAGTAATTCAGTCCACCGGAGCAGAGAGAGCATTTTGTTACTTGACTCCTAAATAAAAATGGCTTCTAAGTTGAGACTTATCTGTTTAATCAAGCATATAGTTAAATTAGTCCATGCTTTTAATGCTGCTGCACTAACTCTGTTTGCTGGGAGCTATTGTTTTTATCACTTTTATTTTTTCCTTTTCTCCACACACACCTTGGAAGTCCCACACCAAGCTTTACTAGCTTTACAGATCGACATCTGGCCACCATCAACAACACCTGCAAAGACATATTTAATTAAACAACAAATTAATCAAATTGGTCATTATCGTTAATTCTGTGGCTGAATTACATATGTTCAAATTAACATTTATGTATATATATATATATATATATATATATATATATATAATATAATATAATATTAGGGGTGTCCCCGACTAAGGATTTTCATAGTCTAATCGGAATTTTCGAATCTTGCCGATAGTCAACTGATAGTCATTTGGGGGCGGGGCAAAATACATTACCAAGAGTCAAGTCAGCCATTGGACAGTCATAATTATTGACCTTAACACACAGGGAAAATGTGTAATGGACGCCTCGCAGATACAAAAACAATGATTTATGTTTTGATTAAAAGATAGCATTAAACGTCAGCGAAACCTTAAGAATTCACAACATTTTTTACAATAGTGCTCTCATTATAATGTTATGTATTTGACAGAAGTTATTAATGTTGTGCATTTCTGTTTTGAGCTGCGCTCGCTGAAGATGACCAGTAGAATGAAGCATTTGATAGCAGGTTCATCATTTATCTCATATAGAATACGCTTCATTATTTATACAACATGACGTTATATTACGACTTATAGGCTATCTGCACAAAATAAGCGTGTCTGCGCGGCTCTGAATGAACTCCTTTTGTGGGCGCGTTCTTCACGCAACAACGTGCAGAAACACAGCAACTAAACTCTAAAAATAACAGTGTTCTCATTACAATGTTATGTACATGACAGTCCCAGTCATAGTTATTAATATTCTGCATTGTTGTTTGTTCTGTTTGTGCTGCGCGCTGAAGAGATAACCACCGTAGCCCACTACAATGAAGCGCAGCGCAACTCAAACAAATGCATTTTATACGAGATAAATAATACAGTGGTGTGAAAAATTGTTTGCCCCCTTCCTGATTTTTAATTTTTTTGCATGTTTGTCACACTTTAATGTTTCAGATCATCAAACAAATTTAAATATTAATCAAAGATAACACAAGTAAACACAACATGCAGTTTTTAAATTAAGTTTTTTTATTATGAAGGGAAAACAAAATCCAAACCCACATGGCCCTGTGTGAAAAAGTGCTTGCCCCCTAAACCTAATAACTGGTTGGGCCACCCTTAGCAGCAACAACTGCAATCAAGCGTTTGCGATAACTTGCAATGAGTCTGTTACAGCGCTGTGGAGGAATTTTGGCCCACTCATCTTTGCAGAATTGTTGTAATTCAGTCACATTGGAGGGTTTTCGAGCATGAACCGCCTTTTTAAGGTCATGCCACAGCATCTCAACAGGATTCAGGTCAGGACTTTGACTAGGCCACTCCAAAGTCTTCATTTTGTTTTTCTTCAGCCAATCAGAGGTGGACTTGCTGGTGTGTTTTCGATCATTGTCCTGCTGCAGAACCCAAGTTCGCTTCAGCTTGAGGTCACGAACTGATGGCCGGACATTGTCCTTCAGGATTTTTTGGTAGACAGCAGAATTCATGGTTCCATTTATCACAGCAAGTCTTCCAGGTCCTGAAGCAGCAAAACAGTCCCAGACCATCACACTTCCACCACCATATTTTACTGTTGGTATGATGTTCTTTTTACGCCAGATGTAATGGGACACACACTTTCCAAAAAGTTCAACTTTTGTCTCGTCAGTCCACAGAGTATTTTCCCAAAAGTCTTGGGGATCATCAAGATGTTTTCTGGCAAAACTGAGACGAGCCTTTATGTTCTTTTTGCTCAGCAGCGGTTTTCGTCTTGGAACTCTGCCATGCAGGCCATTTTTGCCCAGTCTCTTTCTTATGGTGGAGTCATGAACACTGACCTTAACTGAGGCAAGTGAGGCCTGCAGTTCTTTGGATGTTGTTCTGGGGTCTTTTGTGACCTCTTGGATGAGTCGCCGCTGCGCTCTTGGGGTAATTTTGGTCAGCCGGCCACTTCTGGGAAGGTTCACCACTGTTCCATGTTTTCGCCATTTGTGGATAATGGCTCTCACTGTGGTTCGCTGGAGTCCCAAAGCTTTAGAAATGGCTTTATAACCTTTTCCAGGCTGATAGATCTCAATTACTTTCTTTCTCATTTGTTCCTGAATTTCTTTGGATCTCAACATGATGTGTAGCTTTTGAGGATCTTTTGGTCTACTTCACTTTGTCAGGCAGGTCCTATTTAAGTGATTTCTTGATTGCGAACAGGTGAGGCAGTAATCAGGCCTGGGTGTGGCTAGAGAAACTGAACTCAGGTGTGATAAACCACAGTTATGTTTTAACAGGGGGTGGGGGCAAACACTTTTTCACAGGGCCATGTGGGTTTGGATTTTGTTTTCCCTTCATAAAAAAACCTTCATTTAAAAACTGCATGTTGTGTTTACTTGTGTTATATTTGATTAATATTTTAATTTGTTTGATGATCTGAAACATTAAAGTGTGACAAACATGCAAAAAAATTAAAAATCAGGAAGGGGGCAAACAATTTTTCACACCACTGTATATACAAGATATACTGTATATAAACCGGCTGAAATGTTTTGAAATCAGTTGTACCCTACTTGATCGAAAAAATCCAGTCTTTCACTCTGCCTGTGTCAATTTGAGTCTCTTAAATCCCTGCCGCCAAGATGCTTCTGTCAGTCATGGATTATGGAAAGTGAAACTTAAATCTATAGGGGTGGTTGGATTTATTCACACACATTAAAAATATTTATTTAAAGCTTCCTTCTTTTCAGATTCTTATTTACAGCATTATCTTAATAGGCTGAATATTAACTTATTGGGTTCTCCGGTAGTACGGTAGTCTAACCGGTAGTTCTATGTGAAATCAGACATTTGAGCACCCCCATATAGCCAGAATGGCATGATCATAACACCCCGCAAATATTCGACTGTGAGATTGGGAGTCGAATCAGGCTCCTCCTATCGAAGCATCGAATTGTCGATTATTCGGGGTCACCCCTATATAATAATAAATGTGTAAATTATAGAATAATATTCTTTGTAAAGCTGCTGTGCAAACAGAAATTAACTGAATTCACTTTCTCACCCTTTTCTCTCCTACTCCACTTTGCAAAGTTTTAGCTCACCCATTTTAATTTCACATACAATGCTTCAACGGTTTGTTGAGTTCACAATAATAACTGACTTCTCTTGATGAGACTTATTAAAGCTTAGCACAATACCTGTTCACTTCCACTGCGTATCCAGTCTATCAGTGCCGAGATGCAGCATGTTACTCAAGTGAAGCTTGGCATAAATGATTATTAATTAATGGGCTTTCCTGTTGTTGTTGTTGTTGTTGTTGTTGTTATCACACTGTCTGCAGAATCAATCTACAGATGGCAAGGACAAACAGGCAGCGAAAAGAGCTTATATAGAAAACTAATGATTTTCTACAAGGGCAGATTGTATGCTCATCAGACTTTCGTGAATATCGCAATGCCTATGTTGTTCTATAAGTAATGAATCGCATCATATGGTGTGACACGCTTTAGGAAAACAATGCATTTGAGGAGGGAAGAGTTGTTTTCGTGAGCTCTATCAGCTGGTGCATTTCAGCAATGATTGGGGTGAGAGTTGGAGAGATGAGTCAGTTGTAAGTGAGATTAACGTAAATACTCCTTCTGGCGCCATTAGTTTTGTGTTTGACCTATGTGATCAGACTTTTTTGACCATCAGCAATACACTTTATGAGAGTGTCTCTGATGAATTAGATAATGCCTTATGCTATGTTTTAAAGGTCATGTCTTTGTGTTAACTGTGGCAGTTGCGATATAATAGGCAGTTGCCTCGGGTGGCGACGTTCTCTGGGGTGGCACCCATTTCTCTATCGCTCATACACACCAGTTTCATAGAAGTGAGCTTGTATGCCTGCTTTTCTCAATGAAAATGAATTGTGACCTAGTGGGAACACAATTGTAAACACATTTGTTTCCCCCAAGCAGCTTTCTGTTCTATCATAACTCCCCTTTAACTTAAGCCATAAAAAAAAAAAAACTAAATTCATCAAATTGCGAAAGAAAATGCACCCCAGGTAATATGTATCCACTGCTATACAAATGTGATTCTAATTTGATATGTTTATTTTTATTTTAAAAAATTTCCACCTTGATTTGAGTGAGGATTTTTTTAAGAAATCATTAGCAAAAATCACACCTTTGTATTAACAAGCTGTGTGATTTTATTCATAGCTTAATTTATTTTACCTTTAACTCAGCTTACCTTTTGATCATTTACACTTTTATTTTATTTTATTTTTATTTTATGCACAGGAACTTTTATTTTCAGGACTTTGCCTAATTTTACCTATACTTCAACTTGTGATTCTGGGCTGCTTCTGGCATTGTAAATTAAAACAAACACTGTCATCAAATAAAAAATGTCAAAAACACATCAAAGCCAGGGGCGTAAATTTCATCTAGCAGTATGGGGGGACAATAAACATAAAATTTCTCAAGAGCAATTTTTGAAGGGGACACAAATAATACAGCCTATGAGTTCGGTTCATAGGTTCACCACGCAGTGAATAATATAATTATTATTTTGTGTCCTCCACATAGTATTTAGGTTTCGTCTAGGACTGAGGACTTCTCTTTAGATATCACTGATCTGCCACTTAACATCATATTGAGCAAAACCCAACACATCGGTAGGTCTACAATATTTGCCTGAAATCAGTTCACACACAGGCTTATCGCCGTGTTAGTTATAGTGGGTGACAAGCTATGGAATTAAGCTTGGTAACCTTATAATTGCTCGCAGAAAAATACATCGCATATCATAATTTTTTTTGTCATGACTAATTTATTAATGATACAGCATCATCTGTATTAAATAGAAAGAATCATTTCACATGATGTTTAAAGAGAATAAAATAGCCTTGACAGCCTAAGTTACTTACACATAACTACTGAAGAACTTTGCTCTCTCCCACAGGCCTTGTGTGTGTGTGTGTGTGTGTGTGTAAAGGAGGGAAGCAGGCAGTGGACCAAACTACTGTGAGGCAAGGGAGGGGGACTGAAAACATTTCTGAACTTAAAACGCTTTTTTGCGTTTATTTTGTTTTACTACTTACGCAATTATTTTAAGTATATGTCCATTACATTATTTACAATACACAGAGTCACTTGTAATGATATTTTTAGGGGGGTCAACCCTCGGATGGGGGGGTCCTGTGATCCCTATGATCAAAACAAGTCCTTTTAAAGGGCACCTATTATTCAAAATTCACTTTTACATGTTGTTTGAACATCAATGTGTGTTGGCAGTGTATGTACACAACCACCCCATAATGATAAAAATCCGCCCGCTCCTTTTTTTAAATCCCCATAAATCATAAGCAGTGTCTCAGAACAAGCCATTCGCAGAATCCGTAAAATGTGACGTCACATTTTACAAGCCCCGCCCACTACAGTTGATGGACACTGCTGTATTAGCAGAGACCCTGCCCTGAGTGAGCAGCACACAATCCGGCATGTTTATCTTCACGCTAGAACATTTAAAAGCATCATTCAAGTAAGAAATGTCTTCTTTTTAGAGTTACAGAAATTATTTATTCAAGAGCAGTGAGTGATTTTCAGTTTTTATTCTATTATTTGGGTCATATTAACAGTGTACACAGCAGTATAGGTATTGTATACCATGCTGCTCTCACTTAATATACAGATCTAATATAAACATGTGATTTCTTTCCAAGCTGTTTACCTTCACAGACATAACCGACTGTGAATTTGTGTGTTTTAACATAAACTTGTGTATATTTGACAGTTTAAGCGCAATAAGACATGAAAGAGAACTTAGTTTAGTACTCACGTCATGTGACAGTCGCTTTCTGTGCGCATGCTTCAGATGTGTGTGCTCAGAAAACATTATATCAGAAGTTTAAACTAATATGGTTTAAAACCCATGATTTCAGCCCAATAGTCATGATAATCAAAACCAAACAGATGTTTTTTGGCAGAGTATCTGAGGTACGAGCTGTAAAGGCACAGTCCCATTCTGGAAAAGGGGGCGGGGAGCAGCAGCTCATTTGCATTTAAAGAGACATGCACAAAAACAGCTTGTTTCTGCTTCCACTCAAAATAGATATTTTCAAAATAATATAATTAATGATCTGTGGGGTATTTTGAGCTGAAACTTCACAGACACAATCTGGGGACACTTGAGAGTTATATTACATCTTGTAAAAAGGGGCATAATAGATGCCCTTTAACCAATAAGACAAAGACAACATTGTCATCTACAATACAGAATGCACATATGTGCATCTCTAACACACATCAGCTGAGAATGAAAGAGAGAAAAACTTATTATAAGACTGTCAGTGTTTACCTTTTAGCTCCTGATTGGTTCAAGCACTTGTTGCCTGGTAACCAAAACCCCCTTTTGAAAGACATTCTATCCTGACTGAAATATCACCAAGACACACTTGCCAAGGTCTGACAAACATGCAATTTATTGTCTAAAACTAGAAAACGGGGGAAAAAACATGTCATGAGAAAAATTAAATGAGACAGTTCATAGGAACAGCTAACATGGGCATCTTCCATAGCTGAGTCCATTAAACATTCAGATGTTTAAAAGTAACACAATACTGCATAACCGATGCCATGGAAGGGTAAAAAAATAGCTAATGAACTTTTGTAATGTAACTGATAAAGACGTCAACTTGTTTGGCCCATCTAGTGCACTGTATCTAGGGATAAGATACAATGACACAACTAAAAGACTGAGCTATAAGAGATGTATCACATTAAAACTAAATCATAAAATCTCAGAAAAGAGACATTAATGGTATATAATTAAAACATATGAGTACAATAAGAGACTTTAAGAAAAAAAAGAAAAACTTTTGAAACATTTCATTAAAAATGCACAAGAAGACTGTACTGCAACCATCTTTTATTAGAATCCTGTTTGAAGTCACAAAGTGGAACCACTACAAACAGAAACAAGAATATATCTTGACAACTGTTAAATAATGATGACTAAGAGTGCATGATTCAAATTTTGATTAGAAAACTGAAAATGTTTTTTTTTTTTTTTTTTTTGCCACTCTAAAACTGAAAATGCTTAATTAAAAGACACTTGATTTCTTCAATAAACAATATGGCACTTTTGTAAGATACAGAGAAAAAGGATTCTTTATTCCTGGCAAACTGAGGCAAAACAGCTTCAAGATTTCATTGCAAAGCTACTGAATAATAATGACTGCATTGGAAAGAAATATGAATGACATTGATCAGAAACAGTTTCAGAATGGAAATCATTTTACTGCTGGTTTCATAACAAGAAAAAAGTCTTTTTATGCTAAAAATGCACTTTATTTAACAAGAAATGAGAGCAGTCTTTTTTTAGTGTCATTTTGAATTTGTGTGTTTGGTTTGGGTAAAGAAGTTGTTATATTTTAATTTATTTTTAGTTTAGGGCACTGCTCACATGCATTAGTCATCAATGGCAGGAATAGAGGAGACTGTGTTATTGTTTTTAAGCAATTCGCAAAAAAAAAAAAAAAAAAAAAACCCTCCAGCACTCGTGTTGTAATTTCAAAGTTTAAAGCAGCCTTAAATCTAGTGCTGTGTTCAAGAAAATAAGGCAAGAAAACCCACTGTTTCACTATTGTTATTTTTGTCTTTTAAAAGACAGCATTATGTGGGCCGATTTACAGCACAGAACAAAAACACACTTCAATAAATGCTGGGGGAAAAATGTAAGAGCCGAAACTGAGGATTTCTTTCTCAAATAAAAAATAAAAATAAAAATAAAAATCCAACCAATATTACATATAAACCAAAAGCTGCACTAAAGAACTACACACAGGAGGAGAAATTCTCAGTAACATGAATTGAATATCCAAAGCTGTGAGACTCATAATTACCAATGCATTTACAAAGGTCACCTTTAACGTTTACTTACTTAAGACTATATGTTTGTAAGATAATGTTAATCTTATATTCTTATGTGAAATGTCACCAACTAGAAGATGCTTAGCTTCTAGCATAACTTTTTTATGCTTTCTTGCATAACCAATGAAGACAGATTTAGATATGCGGGAAGAATATTTAAATGTCAAAGTTTAACATGATGAGACATAATCTTGTGCTCTGAAATATGGCATTGGCGGTTTAGCCAAGCGCTCGCATTTTTCATTTTGCGCATGATCACCCTTTATTTTACTTTCTAGGACTGGAAAACGTAGCCCAGCAGAAACTATACTTTTTCAGTCACATTAGTGTTCATGTTACTGTGTAGGACTCAAGTTCAGAAATTAAATATTTTTGATGGCATTATCTTGATTCTGATTGTTAATTGCTGCATTCTGCAGTCAAATATTTATGTACAACAACCACTGAATCATTTAATTGACAATTGATTTACCACAAAACCAGACAGAGTAAGTAGTCCAAAAGGAAAACAAAACCAGGATAGTGCATGCGAGGTAAACCAGAGTGATGGCAAATCCCGGTTAGGTGCATCTGTGTTGGGAGTGTGAATAAACTGACAACCCAAAGTGATAGTATTATTTAAATATTGAGTCACCTCCAGTAGTGCCCTGAATATTATGCCTTTTGAAGGCTGAGCGACAGTTACAGGTGCATGATAATGCAGTATATTACAGCTGAATGATCAAAACAGAGGAAGAGGAAGCCAGCCCCTCAGACACTCCACATCTACCTTCTGATTAGAGCAAAAGAAAACAGCATCACAGAAAAACACATGCCGGGTATTCATATTAAAACTGTTGACAAGTGAGTTCTAAAATTAGTAGATCAAATGATTTAGAACAAGGCTCTTCAAATAGAGGCCTGCAGGCCAAATCTGGCCCATCAGTTATTTTTATATGCCTCCATTGAATTTGCATGTAAACAAATATACTGTTACCCAAACCTGAACATCATCAAATCAAATCTATTCTGCCTTTGACAATGATTGTATCTGTACTGCTCTGGCTACATTTGTGTCCAAGTTCAAGGTTTATTCATATTAAATCTTTTAAATGTTCTTCCTTTGTTCTTCTAATTTCAAAACAATAACCTAAAATAATAAAACTATATTATTTAATGGCTTATTATTAACTGAATGAAAAACTTACTTTTAGATTTAAATAGTATTTTAGCACATTTTAGCAGCGTATCAAAAGTTTTTCCAGTGTACCAAGGCTTGGGACATAAATAAATTCAAATTTTTCATGTTTAAACGTTCCATATTAATGAATTTGAAGAAGATAACTGAATACTTTGAAGGTTTCAGAGCATATATTTGAGTACTAAAGTAGTCTACGAATGCGACAGATAAGAACAAACAAGCATCGCACACAGTGCTTATTTTATGCACAAATGTTTGTCAGTGGAAAAGTGAGGAAAAGAAATCAAGAAATATGCAAGGAGGCATAAATAAAGACTGAAACATTTTGACATCACTGAAATTCCCAGTGCTAAGCTGTACCTCAAAAAAAAGAAGTTAAAGAGACTGATTTACAGCATGTTAGGGGTTTTCCGGTTCAGTCTAGTCAGGTACAAACTTATCACTCTAACAGTGGGCAGGTAGATAACAAGTCTGCGGTGAGCCAGACACCAGGAGGATATTTCATGAACTATACACATCATTTAGCGGTTGGGTGAGTCATGGTAACCATGGTATCAAACATGTCCTATCATCAGAGAGGAAGATTCTTATGACTGCCATAAAGAGCCCTATATAGCAAAGAAATGAGACTGATGTTAGTCATGCATTTCATGTCATACGTGTAATTGCATGACTTACAAGCTGAAAGGGTAACCTAGAGCTTGTGTTAAACTGGTATTTAAAGGTCAGATGTTCTTACCTCCAGCTATAAGTGTTAAACTGATCTAAGATGGTTTGGCACATTTACTATCCTGAGCAATGACTTGTGAGTATCAGTGATTGTGTGCTATTGCTTGAACATACTATTTAACAATAAGGTGTGGTCAATTGTATATTTTTAATAGTGTAGATGTATGAAGAACAGTTCACAAAGCAGTCATTTTCAAACAAAGCAGCTTTCTATTGGTCAGTGTGGCCAAATCAATTGAAGCTGTTGTGAAATTTGCATGAAAAATTTTTTATCCTCGTGAAATTTCTAATCATGAGGATTCCTGTTGAAATGTCTAGATTTTGTTGACAAAGCAACGGTGAATGTGACCACACCTTTGGCCATGTTTACATCTTAAAAGCTCACTATGGCTTTAAGAGACTTTTGTTTGTTTGTTTTTTCCTGCTGTGCTAGAGAGAAATGACAATAAACTGACTTGCAAAGGTTGAGTCAACAAAACAATTCAATATTTCCATTGCCAACCTTATTCAGAATGTATGGGGAACTAAAGTTTGATCATCCGTCTGCTTTTTCCTTACAGATTCTCTTCATATTGCAAGGTTTCAAAATCAAATTCAAAATGCAGTTGTTACCTTAATGAGTTGTTTTTGGCGGAACAATGTAGTTGGGCTGATGTAGTCATATGAAGTAATAATTTTAACTTCAACAAGACCAATTACTTTAGCTTTCAGCACATTAGTGGTGTATCAAATGTTTTTACAGAGTATCAAAGCATTGGATATAAATTATTCCTAATTTCTCATGTTTAAACATTTCATATTAATGAATTTAAATAGGATAATTGGATACTTTGAAGCTTTCAGGGACTATATTTAAGTACTAAAGTGGCCTGCAAAAGCGACAGGGAAGAGCAAACATTCTCGCAGCACACCATTAGGAAGTCTATCTTTTTATGCATAAATGTTTTGTTTGTCAGTGGGAAAGTGAGAAAAGAAAGCAAAAAAGAGACACGGAGAGATAAATAAAGGACATAATAGAGACTCATTCACTTCAGCCCAGACGTGGTGTCTGAGGGGAGTCAGGGAGGAGAGGCTGAGGGGTCGCCGCTGTAATTACATGACTGCTCTGCGAATGGGGGGGAATTTCACCTCTCCAATCATCTGCTATTATCCTGCATTCCTACAGGCCTGAATGCCCATGCCTAGCTCCCATTGAGACACCTGTCTGTTCTCCTTCACCCCAGCATTACCCACCATCACTGCACCGCATGAAGGAACGCCCCACCGGCATTGTTCCTCCAGTGTTCTCATTTGAGTTGTAATGTGAGCACTAGGGGTCAGTGATTGAGCTTTATCATTACAGGATAAGAATATTACAGGTAGATTTGATGGGCGTACCGCAACTTTGAATAAGCCTCATCCCCATTTACAATCCTGCAGTGACAGCTTCTGAAACAATCCTCTGCCAGATAATTGGGTTTATGGGATAGTGTTTGCTATTCTAAGAAAGGTTTCATAAGCCACTGAATACATTACTGTCCGCTCAGTGTACAAAGGATTGTATGAGTGAAGGGATATGGTAAAGGAATAAATAAAAATTCTGTCGTTATTTTCTCACCCTCATGTCGTTCCAAACCTGTATGTTTTTCTGGAAGTATTCAGTTCTCCCCACATTGTCATTTCCAGCACATCTCAAATTACATAGTTACTTAAATTCTGTGATGCAAACAACATTTATTATGTTTATTATGTTTTTGGACATAATAATTGGACATTTTCTCACAGGAATTATATTTTACATATCCTAGATAAACATGGTGTGTGTGTGTGTGTGTGTGTGTGTGTGTGTGTGTGTGTGTGTGTGTGTTTGTTTTTTTGTTTTTGTTTTTTGTTTTGCTTTTTGTCCTTTTTGGTGTTGATGCCATCACTATGAAAAAACATACACATATACAAAAGCATACAGCATGCACATTTGGAACAGCATTTTTAAATAACAACAATTTTATTTTTTAAGTGAAAAATGCCTTTTAAGATTTTATTGCTGTATCATTTCGACTGTGTCCAGGCAGGTAATCATGATTGTCTCTTGGGGGAATTCAGCACCACCATGGATTTTTTGTAGCTGGCGTGTGTGATAGTTGTGTGATTGGTCGGGCTATTTGAGAATGGATGGCAGTGCCGCCAGAAGGTAAAGCCCCCGGGACACACTCCTGCTGAGCAAGTCTCAATAACCACCTCGCAAAAACAATAAAATATCCAATGTGACAACAACTGTTCCTAAGTGTATTTCATTTCCTTGCTTTCTCTCTTTATTGGTCCTTTGTAAAGTAAGTTTGTGACTGTTCGAAACGTACAATCAAAAGTGTATTGCCTGTTTCCCGAGATAATTTATTAAATGTGTGTATTGTCGGAAGGTTATGTCTGTTCAAAGGGATCTAGCTGAGTCGGAGCTCAGATGGAGACATTGTAAGAGTGATGGAGAGGAAAGGTAAGAAGCAAACATCAAATTATCATATAATCACACTTCACCGAAATGTGGGCTATGTGACTGCACTATAAACCGCAATCCTTCAGTAGGCACTGGTTTTGTATTTAAGACACCTTGTCTGCGAGCATCCCTCTGAAATGGTGGCTATAAAGGCTCATGAAGGCTGCTTTAAGAAGAGCAGGCTATGCATAATAAAATTCAAGAACAGTTTCAAGCACCTCTCTGGATATCCAAGTCACTAAATAATTAAGCAAGCTCTGTGTTAATATAGTGCAATAAATGAGTCTGAGGATGCTGGGAGGTGACGAGACAGATGCATGGCTGAAGGTGAGAGCAGTGTTCACGACAAAGCATCTCCTGGATCCATCAACACTCTGCAATTAGAAATGAGTTACAGCAGCTTACGGATGCAACAGCCTTAGCAGCACAGATGGAGTTGTGAAAATCCTGTCAGGGCTTAATGTAGCACACTCAGATTTATTTTACTGTTTTGGTATCAGTATGCATCTTTAAATATGTTAACACATTATTTCTTGAAATCGGAGTTATTATTACAAAAAAATGATTACGATTGTGCCAGAAGAGCTCTAATTCCAATAGTCCTCTGAACAGCAATAAAACTAGAGTGGATACATAAATTCACTTTCAATTTGATGTACTTTTGTCTGTTTGATTCATTGTCACCCTGGAGGTGATTATAAACCGAGACCATAAACAGCAAAGAGTCGCAGCTGTTTGTTTTTGTTTTAAATACTGGTTTGATAATTGGAGCCTCCCACACCAATTAAAATGGTGTCATCTGGTCAGTGGGGTTCCTCAGGGATCAGTACTTGGACCCTTCCTCTTCTCCATATACACTACATCACTGGGACCCATCATACATGCACATGGCTTCTCCTACCATTGCTATGCTGATGACACACAGCTCTATCTTTCATTTCAACCAGATGATCCAACAGTAGCTGCACAGATCTCAGGCTGCCTGGCAGACATCTTGGCATGGATGAAAGAACATCACAGCTCAACCTGGCAAAGACTGACTTGTCTTCCCTGCCACTCCAACTCTACAGCATGATTTCACCATCCAGCTAGGTTCATCAACAATTACCCCATCAAGTTCAGTCAGAAATCTTGGTGTAATCTCTGATGACCAGCTGACTTTCAAAGGCCACATTGCAAAAACTGCTCGATCTTGCAGGTTTGCGTTGCACAACATCAGAAAGATCAGGCCCTTCCTAATGGAGCATGCTGCACAATGTCTTGTCTGGGCCCTTGTCATTTCTAGGCTGGACTACTGCAATGCTATTCTGGCTGGACTTCCATCATGCACAATCAAACTTCTACAAATGATTCAGAATGCAGCGGTACGACTGGTCCCACATCACACCTCTCGTTATTTCCCTGCACTGGCTATCGGTTGCAGCTTGAATTAAGTTTAAGCCATTGATGCTTGCATATAGAACAGCCACAGGCTCAGCACCCTCCTACTTCCACTCACTCTTACGAATCTACAGCCCCTCCAGAAGTCTGAGATCTACAAGTGAGTCACAGAGAGGCACAAAATCACTTTCCAGAACATTTTCATTCGTTGTTCCTGTTCCTTCGATCGCTTGTTGTATTCCTCAATTGTAAGTCCCTTTGGATTGCTAATGAATAAATGTAACTGTAAATACTGAATCAAGAGTGCCATTGTTCATCACAGACATGGGTACAAAGTCACAGAAAATCAGTTAAATACAATATACAGGTGCATCTCAATGAATTAGAATGTCGTGGAAAAATTTATTTATTTCAGTAATTCAACTCAAATTGTGAAACTTGTGTATTAAATAAATTCAATGCATACAGACTGAAGTAGTTAAAGTCTTTGGTTCTTTTAATTGTGATGATTTTGGCTCACATTTAACAAAAACCCACCAATCTCAACAAATTAGAATATGGTGACATGCCAATCAGCTAATCAACTCAAAACACCTGCAAAGGTTTCCTGAGCCTTCAAAATGGTCTCTCAGTTTGGTTCACTAGGCTACACAATCATGGGGAAGACTGCTGATCCTGCAGTTGTCCAGAAGACAATCATTGACACCCTTCACAAGGAGGGTAAGCCACAAACATTCATTGCCAAAGAAGCTGTCTGTTCACAGAGTGCTGTATCCAAGCATGTTAACAGAAAGTTGAGTGGAAGGAGAAAGTGTGGAAGAAAAAGATGCACAACCAACCGAGAGAACCGGAGCCTTATGAGGATTGTCAAGCAAAATCGATTCAAGAATTTGGGTGAACTTCGCAAGGAATGGACTGAGGCTGGGGTCAAGGCATCAAGAGCCACCACACACAGACGTGTCAAGGAATTTGGTTACAGTTGTCGTATTCCTCTTGTTAAGCCACTCCTGAACCACAGACACGTGAACGTCAGAGGCGTCTTACCTGGGCTAAGGAGAAGAAGAACTGGACTGTTGCCCAGTGGTCCAAAGTCCTCTTTTCAGATGAGAACAAGTTTGGTATTTCATTTGGAAACCAAGGTCCTAGAGTCTGGAGGAAGGGTGGAGAAGCTCATAGCCCAAGATGCTTGAAGTCCAGTGTTAAGTTTCCACAGTCTGTGATGATTTGAGGTGCAATGTCATCTGCTGGTGTTGGTCCATTGTGTTTTTTGAAAACCAAAGTCACTGCACCCGTTTACCAAGAAAGTTTGGAGCACTTCATGCTTCCTTCTGCTGACCAGCTTTTTAAAGATGCTGATTTCATTTTCCAGCAGGATTTGGCACCTGCCCACACTGCCAAAAGCACCAAAAGTTGGTTAAATGACCATGGTGTTGGTGTGCTTGACTGGCCAGCAAACTCACCAGACCTGAACCCCATAGAGAATCTATGAGGTATTGTCAAGAGGAAAATGAGAAACAAGAGACCAAAAAATGCAGATGAGCTGAAGGCGACTGTCAAAGAAAGCTGGGCTTCCATACCACTTCAGCAGTGCCACAAACTGATCACCTCCATGCCACGCCGAATTGAGGCAGTAATTAAAGCAAAAGGAGCCCCTACCAAGTATTGAGTACATATACAGTAAATTAACATACTTTCCAGAAGGCCAACAATTCACTAAAAATGTTTTTTTTTTTTTTTTTTTTTTATTGGTCTTATGAAGTATTCTAATTTGTTGAGATAGTGAATCGGTGGGTTTTTGTTAAATTTGAGCCAAAATCATCACAATTAAAAGAACCAAAGACTTAAACTACTTCAGTCTGTGTGCACTGAATTTATTTAATATATGAGTTTCACAATTTGAGTTGAATTACTGAAATAAATGAACTTTTCCACGACATTCTAATTTATTGAGATGCACCTGTATATTTTACCTCCAATATATATATATTTTTGCATTTTTGCATTTTTCAAGCATTTTTGAACAATTCGGTTGAATGAATGGTTCAATGATTCACTCATATTGATATTGAAGTGCTTCATTCCTGAAAGAATCAGTGTTGAAGAAATTGGTTGAATGAGTGAGACATCAAATCATTCATGAAGATGGTAACTGGTCGCCACCTACTGGAATATAATCATTCCCAATAGAAGATAATATGGGTAAGGGTAATCCTCACACCCTGAGGCCCGGTTTCACAGACAGGGCTTAGACTAAACCAGGATTAGGCCATAGTTAATTTAGGACATTTAAGTAATTTTTATAAACATCAAGTCAAGTCAAGTCGAGCTTTATTGTTATTCTGCTACATGTGTGGACATATAGTGGAACGAAATGTCGTGTCTCGCAGGACCACGGTGCTACATACTAGTTAAACCTAAGATAAACATACAACAATGCAAGTATATTAAAAACAATAGAGCTATACAACAGTTAACTATCTGACTATACATATACTAAAAATACTATAACTGCTATTCCTAGTTGTCCACACATACACAAACTGAGACTTACAAAAACTTTACATAAATACTGTACATGGAATTGTGCGAAAGAGATATATGTACATGAAATTGTGCAGAAAAATATATATTTTGTACATTAAATTATTGTGCAGAAGAGAGATTGCTTAGAAAAAACATTACTGGTGTGCATCTTGAGACAAAACAAAGGCACTGATATATTTTAAGATCAGTCAGTGCAAGTTTATTTCAGTTGAAACAGCTAAGACGTACATTTTAGTCTAGGACTAGGCTTAAGCCTTGTCTGTGAAACCAGGGGTGAATGTTTTAAGATGGCTTTTAAAGATTTGTCCTCTGTAGTGGATGTCATGCAAATATGGAACCTTATTTCAGGCACAGAATAAAAAATAAATTAAGAAATTAAATTAAAATTAAATTAAATTAAATATAAAATAAGGTAATTGCAACTTTTTATCTGACAATTCAGAATTTTTTACTCACAATTGCTAGTTTATATCTCACAATTCTGAAACTCAGATATAATTGAGTATATCAGATCTACTCAGATATAATCATAATTGTGAGATAAAAATTTGCAGTTACCGTTATTTTCTATACGCAATATGACTGAAATTATTTTAACACGTAAAATTTTTAATACAACTTTATTTTCTTGCTTTATTTATTTATTAATTTATTTATTTTTGCTTTATTTTTATATATTTACTTTATATGTTATATGCTTATTTATATGAGTTTATTTTATTCACTTTTATTCAGGCACTATATAAATACGAAGTATAATTATTAGCAGTAGTATTAATAGTATTTTGCTCATTATTTGATCTCAACATGAGAGAGCCACCGATATGAGTGTTTGTCTCGTGTGTTGATGCATCTCACTTTGAATGAGATTGAGCAATTTGGCATTGATGATAGTTCCCAGCACTCCACCTACCACCAGCATAAGCACAGCTGGGATCAGACTAAAATATCATGAGCTTTCCTACTACCCTGTGTTTCTGTTAGTGTCTATTTATAATTTGTCCCTCACTTATTTCTCACCTTCTCTCCTGATTACCGACACAGTGCGAATAAGAAAAAACGCTTGATTGATCGGCTCTCAGGACTGTGTTCAGCCAGTGTGACTATTCAAACTAAGCGTAGCACATTACAACTTTCGGTTTAAAGAGAACAAGCCCTAATCTCCATGTTTCTATGAGCCCTGCATTCAGTCTTTCTGAATGATTCGGATATAATGGTAAGTTTTTTCAGTGGCTCTTTCTACAGGTTAAATTTTACACCAGTAGGTGGCGGCAAGTGACTGTCTGTATGACTTCTGAAAAGCAATGTTCCCAAAAAAAAAAGCAATGCTTCATTCCGGAACAAACGAATGACTGCCTTTATGAATAGATCAGTTCAATCAACTGTTTCCTTTAACCGAATACTACTGTGTGCTGCTATGGAAGCATATTCATATCCCCTGCCCCTGAGGAACTCTCTGCACGTCCCTGTTCAGGTGCCACGGAACACGCGCTATTTTACGGATTAAAAATAAAAGAGTAATAAAATATAAGGTAAGGTAGTAAATAAGTGTAGAATAGCACTGTCTATTTGCTTATGTGCATCAATCCGAGTGTAAACAGTGAGAGATGTTGCTGCAGCATTGGCTCAGAATGCATTTTGAAACTCTCATTGCATTTTGCTACAATTATCACACGGTATCACGATGAAAATGCAATCCCAAGTGTCCTACCCCTAAGTCTAAATGCATTTAGGAAAAACAGCATTTAAATGATAATTTTGCTACAGTTTTTGCTTGTACATGTTAAACATATCTAATCAGTTTGGGTAATACATTTTTATTTTAATTTTGAAATTTATAAAGCTTTAAAATGTTTTTAATTTGCATATTAAAACTAGTGTAGAAAATGGCAAATTCAAATGACATAATTGAATTTTCATTTTCATTTTGCACTAAATGTTGCACATATGAATGGGAAAATGTAAATTTAAATACAGAAATGCATTGCCATTTTACATTTTGCATTGCCATTTTGTATATTACATTTCAAATTTAATTTAGCTACACGTATGCTTCCATATGCTGCTGAGAGAAGGGGTTTACTGTGGCGGAACTATTTAAGCATAAACGACAAAGTAAATATTAATACGCAGTATGAGTGAGTCATTAAATCATTTATTCAAACGTTCATAAAAGCTGTTTCATGTAAGAACAAAACAAGTGACTGTCAAGTGAGTCATTGAAACATTCACTCAAAGGATTCGTTGAATGCTGATTCATTCTGGAAGGAAACAATTCACAAGCGAGTCATTTAATCATTCACTCAAAGGATTCATTCAAAACTGTTTCATTCAGCACTGTGAAGTTTTTCGAAGACAACGCTGAATTTCTTTCGGTTTTTGGAAGCTAGTTTCATTGGAGAAAAAACTTACGAATTACCTGAGAATATCATATCTAAAATGTAAGATATATAGTGTGTGTTAACTTCATGTTTACTGAACAGTGTTACTCGCAGTCATACTGTTTTTAGCATTCTCGCTGAAGTGATACTGCCTAAGTAACACTTTAGGTCAAGGTGTGATTTTAGTTCTGCTTGCTTTGACATAGTATTGTTTGCAGAAACAGGAAGGAACAGATCGCCTAATACAGCATGTTCAGTATCAAAAACGAAACCAATTAAGCTTTTGTTCATTTTTATTTGTTCTATTGTAGAACACGTGTTGTAGAACACAGTTGTGTGTTTTTTAATGCAAAATGGGACCAAGTGATATAACTTTTAATCTGGTTTTGTATAATCAAAATACATATTTAATGTGGCCATTACACTAACAAGTGCAAGAAAGTGCACGGTGCATAGTACCATGATATTACCTTCTCATACCACCATAACAAGGGGTAAATATGATGATAAAGCAATAGATCTGAAAGGAGATACTTCGGTAAGCATTTCATGCCCATTCTTGTTGGCTTCTCACTGCCACAATGTTTCCTTTTCGCCTCCCTGGACGTCTAGAGTTGCTCGATCTCCTCAAACCATATCTAGTCCTGGAAATGCTTCTTGAACAAAAGACATGACAAACACCGAGCCTGAACTCTATCTCACCCCCCTCCACTCTCCCTTTCACCGGTACGCCTTGAGTATAGAGAGAGATGTATAATAGGTGCACAAGTGAATAGCTCTTTGACCCCCCGCGCCGCTGACAGTCTGTGCGTGTGTCTGTTTGTCCGAGAATGTGTGCGTTGAACTACGGCTGCACTCAGACTCTGTCATACGACAAGCCCACGCATTCCCTGCCCCTTTGGTGCATTTTAAATAAAGGGCATCTGGAGAGAGCAGTGACCTGTCAAAACCTCCACAAAGCCACACGTGGATGCGACAAACTCCACAAGGCAACACTGCCACCACCAGGAGTCTGAACACAATGCAGCTGTGAGTAATCCTACAATCTTTCAATAAAAAAGATTCTGTTTTGCTGCAGGCAGTAGATTATCAGCTCTATGCTATGAAGGCGTACAATCTGTAAGTGGTAGGATAAAAGGATGAGGAGTGTATTAGCTCAGCGTCGGTACAGCAATATGTCACAGGAGTGTGTAAAGAGCGTGATGGAATTGTGATATAGGGAGGGAATGCTGAGAATACAAAGCAAAGGTGCTTGTAATATAATTTCACATAAACTACAATTGAACACCACATGGGCTTGCAGCTCTTACTTTTGGTCTGCTATACCATATAATAGCAGTTAACAGAATGATATTACAATTTTAAATAATTTTTATTTCCGTAGGGAAGGTTAACGACCAGACGACAGACACTAGAATGTCCCCCAGATCAGCTGTTTGGCTCAAATGCGAGTTAAAAGAGATAGAAAGTATTTCTCTGACTCCCATTAAAGGACACTCAACCTGAATATACACTATATCAACTAAGTAGCTTTAAAGTAACATGTGGGCAGGACCCTTTTGGATAATAAATCACATTCTTGGCAGATCCTCAACCAAATGTCTACGCTGACTAGCCACCGAGCAAACAGGTTGAAATAGGTCTTTCCTGAGGAGCTTGTTCATCTAATCCTGTTAATCAGAGCATTACAAATAGTATGGTTTTGTTAGTATGTGTTTGCAGATTTACCAGTCTGATAGTTTATTGTGTCCTACTGTCAATTTATGAAGGTCTTTTTTAACATCTAGTTTATACTCCCATCCCATTGCCAAAAGTAGCCCCCAGCCACTCTCTCTATCTTCCTTTACTTCCTGCTTTACTTTCCCAGTCTTTTGACAGCTTTGTCTTTGATGCTGCAGCACCACATGGTCTCACATGCCTCAGTTTCCCCGGAAGAGTGAGACAGACTGTTGTGAGAGACAGAGACAAGAAGAAAGGGAGAAAGGAGGACATATGAAGTAGAGACAATGCCAAACTGTAAGTTGACCAAGTCCAAGTCTTTAAATTTCTCTACTGCTTGTAGATCTGTAAATGGAGATTGGTCATAACATTTTTTGTTTATTCTTTTTCTGGTTGGCTAAACAGTGAGACAGACTAATTATACTGATTCTATCAAGCAACAGCTAAGAAATGGATGGTGATTTTGCACCAGGAATTACTGAATGACCAGCACTATAAATCTTTTGTCATGATTCCTCAGGCAATCATGACATGAAAGTGAAACTGCTTTAAAATGAATCAGTGTAATGTGAATTTGCAGTTGAGTCAAAAGCATTAGATAGTAACTGCTTTGGCAATGTAGACTGTCACACATGAATTACAATGAGATCTTGGCAAGTAATGTGCTCAAGCATTAAAGGAATAGTTTACCCAGAAATGAAAATGCTATTCACTTTCATGTCGATCCAAACCTGTATGTTGTTTTTGTTCCTGTAAGGAACAAAAAGGGGGTGATTTTGAATAATCTTTGCACAACTTTTCTACCCACACTGTCTGTCAAGCTCTTGACACACCATAAAAAGTGTAGTTCAGTGCCTAGTAGTTGTGAATAATGACTTTAAATGGATACTTCACCCAAAAAATCAAAAAATTGTCTATCTTCCCAGATGTTTATGACTTTATTTTTCTCTTTCGAATATAAGTGTTCTTCTTACACACACCTATAGTTTTGCTTTAAAAGGCATTGATTCATCAACTTGGATCACCGTCATGTTCGTTTTGCATGGTTTTAAAGCGTCAACTTTTAAAGACCCATCAATTTGCATTATATGGACTCAGAGAGATGGATTATTTTTCTAAAATTCCCAGATTGTGTTTCACTGTCAGAAAGTCACATACATCCAGGCTGGCATGAGGGTGAGTAAATGAAGGCATTTTCATTCTTGGGTGGATTATTTCTTTAACACTTTTACAAGGCATTGAAATTTAAATCCACATTCACATTCAGAGTAGTCAAAATTTGTCATCAACTGAATATACAGAATAGAGACTGAGAAGTCAACTGACTCAAATGTTTACTAAAATCATATATAATGTTATTTTAACTGCATATTTTTAATCCTCAAAAATGTCTTTTGTCCCCTTGGTATTTTTAGGAGACTCAAAATAAACCAAATCAGTCCCTTGATTGACAGTTTGTAGCAATGCTCATTGTGAGATGACAGCTTGAAGTGGAGATGATAGGTGTGCAATCCTTACTTCTGTCATCAAACTGCAAAGCCAAAGGTGTTCTGACACACGAAACAAGACATAAAAGCTACGAGACAAACAAGAAAACAAACAAAAACAGCCTCTGTTAGCACTGTGATCCAGAACACTCTTGAGGACGTGCTTGAAAAGATGCTCCTCCTCACATTTTACCAGCAGACAGAAAAAAAATATCCTCATTATGCTCATTATCTCAGAGCCTCCAACCACAGAAGAGCCTGTAAATGTGTACAAACCACAAAATCAGGAAAGATGCTGATTCTGAAGGCTTTTGACAGTGAACATTTCAAATCTCAGATATCATTCTTCTCCTAACCTAGAATCTTGATTTGGCCCAAAAGAAGTGACTCTTTCTGCTGCATCATCTGTACTATCCCTCCACAAATATATTCTGCATAATAATCACTCAACGAGTATCATCAGCAATCAGCGAGGACATCGGAGAGGAGCAGGCTGCTTTCCAGGTTCGAAGCTGCATAGGCCAGTTCTCTGCACTCAAGATCAATCACAGAGCAATGCCCAGAGCAGCTAAGATGATACACGCTGTAAATTTCAATGATTTCCAACGAGCCTTGATAGCATCCGCCATGACAGTCCCTGGAAGACTGTGGATCACTGGATATTTTCATCAAATTGATGCCATTGGAAATTGCATCAACTTTGAGGTCAAATCAGGAGATTCTCAAGGACACACTGTGTGTTTGCACTCTATCAGAAGAGCAGACCGGCTCGCAATGGATTTATGTCAACATTCACAGACGTTGCAAACGTGATTCTCCACATCCGACAGGACTAGCGTGTACTAGAGTGTGTTCAAATGTGCCAGTCAGCTTGCACATGCAGAAGAACATCTGAAGGGCAGTGGATAAGACGAGTACACCTCTCTATCATTGCGAGAGGAAATTGGATGGCAGGGTGTGAGATGAGCCATTTTCCAGCCCAATTGCAACTCGGCGGCTACAAGGGCAGTGTGTCAGCGGCAGCAGGTAATCCTGGCTGGCCCTTCCTGCAGCATCAGGCATTATTCAAGGCTCTGGGGGAGCAGTCATTACCACAGTGCTAATGTCCTCCCTCTACTTCCTGGCCGCCAGCATTGAACATTAACATGCTCAGGGTGAGGCCCTGTTGTCGTTTTTCATTTCATTTACTGTGACTTTAAGCAAGCAGTTTTTATTTATTTACCCTTTACTTGATTCAGTTGACATTTTCAGATGGATGAAACTTTAACATACTGAGGCCCTATTGTCACTTTCCATTTCTTCTTCTTCATCTTTAACCCTGCAGTTTACAGTATATATTTACTCTTCACTTTTTTCTGTCTTCATTTTCAGATAGATGTAACTATAGTACATGTGTCTATAAATGTCATTTTGGCAAAATTTTTCAGTCTTTCAACTTATGACAGGTATACACTAAACAATTTTAGGCTCAAGTATCACTTGCTTGACAAAAGTCAGAAATTTGAGGCAAATCGATGCTCATTCACATGCTCGTTCATGGCGAGAAATATTAACAGGCTAAATATCTGTATTTACATGGACTTTTCTGTGACTGAAATGTGTATTGGCTAGGGTTAGGAATCGAAAATCAATTCCAATTCCAGAATGGGATACTTAAGGTAAGGAATCGGATACTTGTTGTAAAATTAAAATTTCAGTTCCGTCTATCAATTCCTGTGTGCATCCTTTTTTTTATATATGTGGCGAAAAAGGGCTGTAAAAAATGTATTAGTCTATGAATCATTCATTCAAGAGATTCATTCAAAAACACTCATCCAAAAACAATTCATCCAGTAATGAAACAAGTAAATCTTGGGTGAGTCATTGAATCATTCCATTCATAAATTCCATGAGATTTTGTTTAGTTGTCTAATATATATATATATTTTTTTTTTTTCAGAATTGTAAGAGAACTACAACCTCCTTTTAAAAAATAAATAAATAAATAAATAAAAATGTCTCAATTTATACAGTGTCTTGCAGCTCTATTTTGCACACAAGCAGCTCTTAATCGAGTCCCATTTTTATGTAGCCGGCTGATTTTTGTTCATGGTACTCAGTAGCAATTAAATGTGTTGCAAAAAAGAGACACTGAATAAATATGTTTGATATCTAAATGTTTGATTTCATTTTTTTAACCAAATTGGAATCGAAACTGGGAATCGATAAGAATCGGAATCGATAAGCAGAATCGTAATCAGAATTGGAATTGATCAAATTTAAACGATACCCAACCCTAATATTGGCTAGAAATCACATCCACGCAGACCTACTGCCAATGAGAGAGCAGGATACAGGGTAAATTCTGCTTACGCATGATCTTGTGTCACTTCCTGTATTGCAAAAATACATGTATATTTTAATTATAGTATATGGCTTTTAAAAATATCCAATAAATAAACAGATGAGAATACATTTTTAAAATAACAGCACTGATTAAACATTAATTGTTGGTCTGGAATGAAATAATGATAAACACAGCATCTGCCTGCACGTCTGCCCTCAAAATATTAGTCTCTCAAATTGTATTTTTGTCCTAGTGTGATCATGTTTGCCTTTATTCGATTTATATTAATGAAAGTGGAAAATCTGTTTTAGCCCTGTTAATGTAACACTGCTGAGTCTTGACAATGCTTATCAAACCCCAGAGAGTCCTTCAGTCTAATAATTTTACGTTAAAGATTGTAATTAAACTCTGGAGTCATCCTTACAGTTCTCAAAACAGTCAGGAATCAAGATTCTCCCTCCAAATTTAACCTGAAATGGTTTTGACAGAGAGAATTAATGGTCTTTAGAATCCACTAAAAGCCAGACCTTTACTAAGAGATGTCATATTTAAATCTTTCTGTTTGGATCACCCTTTTTTGTACTTTATCAGTAGGTGCAGGCTCCCTTTTGACACAAACTAGAAATGTGATCTTACTGACTGTTAAAAACTCCTCTTAAAATGTATTAATATTATTCTGTTTTCTAGGTTTAGCAAAGCCAAATCTTTCCATGCAGGCCCTGGAACCTGTTTGCGTATCCTGTGGTTGACAATTACTGGAGTAGAGAGTAAGTTATCTTGGTTGATGTGACAACAGCACACAGTTTTGTTCACTGTTTGAGTGGAACTTCATTTTTTTCTCTTACACAATATCCCTGTGGTCATTCATACGTCTGTCACCATAGGAGGTTGACAAACTAGGCCTGCTTTGTCTTTCACACTGTGAACTTCACCTACAGTCACACATAGCATGAATCTCACACAAGACCACATACTATGCAGCAGGAACCGAATGTAACACAAGCAGTTGCTCTACAAGACAACTGTCATAGCTTAATCTGACATGTCACTCCTGTTCTGTTCAGGCATCTGCTGAGAGAGATGTCAGACAGGTGGGTCTTTAGAAGACAGAGGTCAAATCTAACAGACAGACAGTCAAGTGAGCACCAGTGATGACAGAGAAGCAGACCTGTCCTGTTTTCTGTACTCGGTCGGTATGATTCGTAAAAAATATATAAAACACATTAGATGAGAGAAGAATAAATGCTGTAAAACATGTCTTGATGGGAATCAGCGAATCGTGAATTAGCACATTATTTAGTGAAGCTTGTAAAATCTGTTAACTGACAGTTTTCATATTTGACTAAATATTTTACATTTTTATATTGAATTAAATTCTGTCCCTGAAGTCTTCTTGCATCAGGAAAAGAACTAATTTAGTTTCATAATTTACATCGTACACACTCTTTCTTTCTGTCATTTAAAAAGAATTAAACCGGGTGTTTTTGCAACATACCATAAAGATATCTATATCTGTAAGCATAATTTCCAGAATTGTCCAAGCTGCTGAATACATTTACATTTAGTCATTTTGCAGACGCTTTTATCCAAAGCGACTTACAATTGGGGAATACATAAAGCAATTCATCTTGAAGAGGCAATCAGACAGAGGAATTGCTCGTACCAACAAGTCTCAGGCATTGTTCAAATAAGTACAAGTTAGCAAGGGAAGGAATAAATAAAGAGAAAAAGTTTTTTTTGTTTTTTGTTTTTTTTTTAAGCTTAGAATGAAGTCAAGTAGTGCTGAAAGAGATGAGTTTTCAGTTGTTGCTTGAAGATTGATAGAGATCCATCATTCCGGATAGGGGTGGGAAGATCATTCCACCAGCCAGGAATGGTGAATGAGAATGTTCTGGAGAGTGATTTTGAGCCTCTCTGTGATGGTACAACGAGGCATCGCTCACTAGCAGATCTCAGACTTCTGGAGGGGGTGTAGATTTGCAATAGTGAGTGGAAGTCGGTGGGTGCTGAGCCTGTGGTTGTTCTATATGCGAGCATCAGTGTCTTGAACTTGATGCGAGCTGCAACTGGTAGCCAGTGCAAGGAGATAAAGAGAGGTGTAACATGGGCTCTTTTGGGCTCATTGAAGACCAGTCGTGCCGCTGCATTCTGAATCATTTGTAGAGGTTTGATTGTGTTTGATGGAAGTCCAGCCAGAAGAGCATTGCAGTAGTCCAGCCTAGAAATGACAAGGGCCTGGACAAGAAGTTGTGCAGCATGCTCTGTCAGAAAGGGCCTGATCTTTCTGATGTTGTGTAGTGTAAACCTGCAAGATCGAGCAGTCTTTGCAATGTGCTCTTTGAAGGTCAACTGGTCATAAAAGATTACACCAAGATTTCTGACCGAAGTTGATGGGGTAATTGTTGATGAACCTAATTGAATCATGAAGTCATGCTGTAGAGTTGGAGTTGCAGGGAAGACAAGAAGCTCAGTCTTTGCCAGGTTGAGCTGTAGGTGATGTTCTTTCATCCATGCCGAGATGTCCGCCAGGCAGCCTGAGATCCGTGCAGCTACAGTTGGATCATCTGGTTGAAAGGAGAGATATAGCGGTGTGTCATCAGCGTAGCAATGGTAGGAGAAACCATGTGCCTGTATGATGGGACCCAGTGATGTAGTGTATGTGGAGAAGAGGAGGGGTCCAAGAACCGATCCCTGAGGAACCCCAGTGACCAGTTGATGTGCTTTGGATACCTCTCCTCCCCAGGCTACCCTGAAAGACCTACCAGTGAGACAGGATTCAAACCAGCGAAGTGGAATCCCAGTGATGCCCAGAGATGAGAGGGTAGACAGGAGGATCTGATGATTAACAGTGTCAAAAGCGGCAGATAGATCCAGCAGAATGAGGACTGATGATTTGGAGTGTGCTTTTGCAATTCACAGGGCTTCAGTGACTGAGAGTAGCGCAGTCTCAGTTGAATGGCCACTCCTGAAACCTGACGGTTTAGCATCCAGTTTGTTCTGTGAAAGAAACAATGAGACCTGGTTGAAGACAACTCGTTCGAGTGTTTTCGCTATGAATGGAAGGAGAGAGACCGGCCTGTAGTTTTCTATAAGAGAAGTGTTTAATGTAGGTTTTTTGAGCAGTGGGGTTACCCGAGCCTGCTTGAATGCAGTGGGGAAAATGCCTGTGAGGAGGGATGTGTTGATGATGTGTGTAAGTGCTGGTAAGAGTGTGGGGGAGATCGCTTGGAGAAGGTGTGAGGGGATTGGGTCTAGAGGACATGTTGTAGGATGGCTGGAGAGGAGAAGTTTGGATACTCAGTGAGGGGACAGAAGGAGAAGATGGGAGTTTTAGCAGTGGATGTGGTTGGTTGGAGGTCGTGTGTGTGTGGAGGTGAGAACTGACTACTGATTGTTCTAGTTTTGCCTGTAAAAAAAGTGGAAAAGTCATCAGCTGTTATAGATGTGGTGGGAGGTGGTGGAGGGGGACAGAGGAGAGAATTAAATGTTCTGAAGAGATTACGTATGTCTGGAGCGCTGTTGATCTTGTTGTGGAAATGTGAGGATTTGGCAGTGTGGACTTCAGCAGAGAAAGATGAGAGCAAAGACTGATCCCTACTCGGTCCGACGGATTGTTTGATTTGTGCCATTTTCTCTCTGCCGCTCTGAGTTTGGTCCAATGCTCACGAAGAACATCAGATAACCAGGGGTTAGAAGGGGCAGCCCGTGCTGGCCTGGAGAAGAGAGGACAAATGTCGTCTAGACAAGAGGTTAAGGTAGAGCATAGAATGTCAGTAGCTGCATTCACATCCAGAGATGAGAAATGGGTAGGTGAGGGAAGAGAGGAGGATACTACAGAGGAAAGATGGGAGGGAGAAAGGGAGCGTAGGTTTCGTCTAAAAGTAACCGGTAAGTGGGTTGATGGCACACGGGTAGCAAAAAGTAATATAAATGAAATGAAGAAATGGTCAGAGATATGTAGTGGTTGTACCAGAATGTTATCTGCAGTACAATTGCGTGTGTAAATTAAGTCAAGTTGGTTGCCTGATTTGTGCGTGCTAGAAGTGGTAAGGCATTTGAGATCAAATGAAGCTAAGAGTGAATGGAAGTCTGTAGCATAAGGCTTGTCTAGATGAATGTTGAAATCACCAAAGACTAAGAGTGGAGTGCCAACCTCCATGAAAGAGGACAGCAGCCCGTCCATTTCCTCTAGGAAAGTGTCTAGAGTTTGGCCAGGGGCGCAAATTATTATAATTACCAGTAAGTGCAATCCAAAATATAAACCTCAACGAAAATGCAGAATAGAAATAGGTAGGAAACGAAGTATTCCTTCCTAGCAGCAAGTAAATTATTTAAACAACAGATCTACGAACAAGTTACAACACTTACGCGCTGCCGTCCGTCTCTTCTGGTGACTAATCGGCCTCTCCCGATTACTAAATACATGTCAATATGATAATGTGCTCATGGTTATGATTGATTTCTGAATAATTCATTTTATGTGTACTTAGTCTATTAAAGTCTTAATTTTAAATGAAAGACATTATCAAAGAAATACATATATTTCTACTAAAAATTGCAAAATATTGACTGCTCTCTCTCTCTGCCAATGGTCAAACAAAGAGCCCTGTTAATTTAGCATTATTTATATATTATTGTAGTATTTATCAATATTTTTAATTCACTTTTATTTTTATATTTTTTTATGTTTTAATTTTAATTTTTGTTTATTTTTCAACTTATTTATTTCTGTTACATATCTAATATCTAACATCTAATTTTCGTTTAAAAATTTTTTAGGTTTATTTCAACTTTTTTTTTTTTTTTTTTCAATTAAGGAAATCAATTTTAAGAGATACTCTGGCCAAAAAATTAAATTTTTTAATTATTTATTCACTGTTCCACACATACACAGAGATTTTTAAAAAAATATTTAAAAAAAAAAAAAGGAAAAAATAATCCATCTCTGTGAGTCCATATATCTAAGTGGATAGATCCCTCAAAGTTGTAGAAAGAAGGTCACATCTGAGACGGCGTGAGTAAATGATGAGAGAATTTTGGTCTCACTTCAAAAGATGCTATGTCAGTATTTACATGGTTTTGGGGATATTAACCTACAAAAGGCTAAGTTAAAAGTTAAACATGTTAAAACTGTCACTGCATATTAAGGTAGAATAGGAGAAGTATTACACTCTTCAGCCCAAGTAACAAACTACTACGTTGAATCTTTAAGACACAAAAATGGCTGACTGCATCACTAATGTTAAAAACGCTTTCTAACAACATTGCTGCAGAGGAAGTTTGAAGGAGGACCCCATGGTGGCTGGCTCAACAGATTTGCTTCAGTTCATCTTAGTCTAAGTTAAGTGGGAGAAATGTATGTCCCCTATACAGTACCTCACACAGTCCTGTGACGACATCCGCAACTCTACTGTGATAAATTATACCTGCATCCTTTAATGCCTTCTTGTGTCTTGATTTTTTTTATTTTATTTTTTTACTTCAGGAGGCCTACCTACACATCCCTCATGGTGAGCTGCATTAGCATAAATCCATTATGCAAGCAAGGTGGTGTGTCTGGGAGTGCATCATAAGAGAGGAGCCCTATTTATCTATTTATAGCATGTACCTGGCATCTGTTCGACCAGCCTGATCGCTGTCTGCCAATTAACATAGTACTGAAGTCTGACTGCAGTTGCGGTGGAGTACAGAGGGCATCCTACAAGGTAAAAGCGAGTTCTGAAATTCCTTGAAGTGCTAATGACAAGTGCCTTCGCAGTCACTACTGATGTACATACTAATAGTGGATGTCCTCTGTACATGCAGAAATGGGAGCTCCTGATCCCCATCAACCTTTAGTTTGTGGAAGACAGCAGCGCGAATCAAAACGTCCACTGAAAAAAGAAAGTCATATGGGTTTGGGGAAGCATGAGGGTGAGTAAATGATGGCAGAATTCAATTTTTTTACCCTCCAGCACTCTATTCAAAGACCTTGAAAATGCAGTCGACATTGCCTAATATATGACTACCCTAGTAAAAAAGTAGTATATTTAAAATACATTTATTTCATACTAAGTAAAGTTCAAATCTATTAACATATTTACCGACATATTGCTCAAGATTTACTGCTATGAAAATTATAATTAAACTTTATTTGGAATACTACTTGTGCACAACGCACATTTCTTAATATTAAGCCTAAATGTGTTTTAATGTCACTGTTGATGAATATTGTATGATCTTTTAATAATATCTGTTTTTTAAATGCAAGATATTTAAAGTGCACCTGAAGTACACTTGCAATAGTTCCACTTTAGCACAATCAAATATACTTAAGTACATCTTTAGTTGGACTTCAGCACTAATTCTGCACAATTAAAGTGCATTTAGAACAAAATTAGTTGTTCCAATTTAGCAGACTTTAAGGATACCAGTTTAGTATACTAAAAGTACAATTGCAGGGTATTTTTATCAAGTACATACAAGTGTACTTAGTATGATATAAATGTATTTCAAATACATTTAAGTAAATCTATTTTTCACTAGGGTATATAGACTATATATGTTAAAACTCAAATCAGCTTATGTTTGTAAAATGGCACAGGGTTTTTTTTAACAAAGATACATTTATATGTAAAGCATCACTTTTAACAAACATCACTCAGTCGAGCTTTTTTAACGATAGAACTTTAGTAATTAGAACTAAAACTTGGCGACCTTGCAGTTTAGAGGGCTGTAATTTCACATTTTAACTGGTATTCTCTAGTGTGAGCAAAATAAATAACTACATTTTAAAATGTTATGTTAAAAGAACTGAAACTGAATAAAAATAATAAATTTTTCAGCTTCTTAGGCCAAAACTCAACCTCTGTGAAATGTGTTGCGGTTAATCGCAGGGAAAAACAAATCCTAGTTATCACAGTCACCCATTTACCTATATGAGGAAAATGAAGAGAAATAGCAATACATTTGACTAAACATACCCATTTTTTACTGCACATTAAAAAAGAACAAGAAATTATTAAGAATTACAAAATGAGATTGTATTGTACAGAAGCTATTCAGCAACAGTATGGGTGCAGAAAATGCTAAATGCATGTGCTGTGAGAACAACCACAACAATGAGGTTGATTAAACTACGAATCAGAGAATCTGTGGCTAATCTAATACTGGTCAGTCAACTGGCAGACAAACCATGGTGGAGGAAAATTGAAATCAGCTACACTAATGACTCGTAGTCTGTGTCCGTTTCAGCGCAGTCATTCGTTATTAAATTGATTGTCACAGTTAACAGGAGGTTGCTAGGCACTATTGTTGTGCTTTCCTTCACTGTTCATTTGAAACACCGGTCATTAAACACAGCTAATTATGCAGAAATAATGAATGCTCATTTTAGAGTCAATAACTGATGCTATATTCACTTGTCATGTTTAGTTACTGTCATTCAAAAGCTCTTTCATGTATGACAGTCACTCCCTGAGAATAACATTTGTGTTCATATCATTGGGCTGAAAAAAAATTGGATTTATTTTTTTAGCTTGAATATATGAATTCAAAGTTAATTAAACGTTTTCAATGTAAAATACAGTTCATGTAATGATGCAATATTTTTATGAATACTCTCAGATTAGATTTTGCATTTTAAAATGCCATGAAAAATATGTATCAGATCAATGCAATTTCAAAATAAATATACAATTTAAATAAATCAGAATAATTTGTCACTGAATTTTGAGCTGCCCCATCACACCACTTACTTGACTCAAAATAGTTTACTGGAAAGGAAAAAGAAGAGGAAGTGACATCATTTGCGCTTTCAGAGGAGCCAAAGTTCAAAAGTTGGCAAATTTGGTGCTGCTCTAATTTACTATTTGTTGCTTTTTCAAGTTTGATGTGATGCTCAAAACTTAATACATCTACCCCCTCACATACAGTAGATAGGGGAAAAAAGCAGTTTAACATTTTTTACTTTTTATAGAAAAGTCAATTTGTTGACTCTTAAATGCTATGATAACAGAGTGGCAGCTATTTTGAAATATTTCACTTCATTAAAATTAATAATAATTTTTATTAATTTCTTTTGAGATGTTAAAATGCAATTTAACAGCACTGCTAGACATTCCTTTTTATGTTTGTGTGCTTTTTTATGTTTAAAATCACAGAGAAATTTACTTTGAAAACACCTTTGCAAAATGGAAAAGGTGCCCATTTTATTGAATAACTCTTATGCGTTTCTTCGAGGAAAGCAAAGGGGCACAATGCATTCTCTCCAGAGGCCAGGGTACATTTGGCTTGCTCTGCCGGTGACATTGGGACACTGGGCCTGGTGCACTCATTACATGCAGCATGTGGTGTGCTTCACATCCTATTGAATATCCTTCTTTGCAATTTCAGGGGCGTCAGACAAGCTTGCCTGCATAAAGCAGAAGCAGCCTTTGACTGACGTTATCTGAGGCTAACACTGTTCCGCACTCTGCAGACCGCTATTGAATTCCAACAACGCTTGGTACTCCTTGCCATTTCGTCTGGTTTGATGATGTATAGCCAGTGTTGTGGAGGCATTTGTAATCCTGAGCAAACAAACAATATCTCAGGTAATTGCGTTTGGTGAGTTGTGGAAATTTTGTACTCGTATACCCAGAGGCGCAGTAGCCAGTTTATGACTATTTGCATAAAAGTGAAAGGTACGTTTGTTTTGGTTAGGTTTCTCCATGCTCTAAGTGGTGAACAAGAGCAAACTGATATCTATCTGCATGATGGATTACTCTGTGTGCCTGTGGTTAAGGTAGAGGAGCTGATGCCCGAGCCGTTTGAGTGAAAGATCAGATAGGCACTTCAGCTGTCTAAGTAATAGGAAGTCTGATTGAATGTGTAAAGTTTTTAGAAGTGTCCGTTAATGGAAGGGAGTGGCAAAATGTGTCTTAGTGCAACTGGAAGTTCTGAAGTAGAGGTTGTAAACCGGTTTTACATTGGACACCCCAAGTGGCAACCCAATATCAAAATAGTCTACCGTGAAAAAGTAAGATTTTTGAAAGAGGTCTTTTATGCTCAAGGCTGCATTTATTTTATCAAAATACTGTAAAAATAGAAATATTGTGAAATATTATTACAATTAAAAACATAATTTTATATTTTAATATATTTAGAATGTAATTCCTGTTATGGTAAAGCTGAATTTTCAGTAGCCATTGTCTTCAGTGTAGCATGGTCCTTCAGAAATCATTTTAATATGCTGATTTGATGCTCAAGAATTTCATTATCAATGTTGGTTGTGCTGCTTAATTAAATATTTAATATTTAACTTTTTGTTTTGTTTTTTGTTTACCTCTTTGAGGATTCTTAAATTAATAGTAAGTTCAAAGGAACAAAATTTATTTTAAACCTTTTATAACATTGTAAATGACTTTACTGTGAACAATTTAATGTGTGCTTATTGAATAAAAGTATTAATTTCTTTATATGATGTTCCCCTTTCATGGAACCCCCATAATAAAATATGAAGGTCCTATTTTTAGTTTTAGTATTACAATATATTATAGTATAGAATTGTACCCATTTATTATGAAAATGTAATAATTTGCTTTTATATTGTTACTGTGCTGAAACCAAAACAAACTATTAAAATATTATCTGTAAACATATGATTTTAAATGGTGTTTATTTATGTTCTTCTCACATACGTTTTACAGCAAATAAAATATTGTTCCAAAGCACTGACCATCCTAAAAGTACATTTTGTAAATCTTTTTTCCTTCTATTTTTTCCCACAGACCTCCCTAGATTCCGGTTTGCAAACCCCTGACATAGGCTGAATAGAAAATTTGACAAATTAATTTAAGTACACCTTAGTTGTGTTTTATTAAACACACAACCTTTAATAGTCTGAATTTTTAACCGAAATTCACACAACTAGCACAACGGAATAAGTATCCAGCGTGTAATGTGGCATTCTGTTCCCTGATGCCACCAAACATTCTGTTTGTAATTAAAGTCTAAATGGATGGCACTGCGGAAAAACAAAGTCCTCATTTAAATCCTAACTAATGACATTGCGGTTAAGTGGACCCAGAGCCCCAAAGGTATCACAGTGGAAAAACCTCATTTTAAAAACGCGTATACTTCTGATGCTCTTTTCCTGGTGCTCGCCATTGAAATGATTCTTATCTTCCACTGTGGTTATAAGTGCACGCGGGGAACGTCAGACACACGTTTCGGAGACAAAGCACAGCAGGTGCATCTGCAGGGCTATGCAAATCGTTCCAAAACAATGTGAAGACGAAAGAAGCCAGTTTACACATACAATGACGGTGAGAAATATGTGCCGTTGGCTTTGAGGTATGAGCACTAAGCAGGCATCCTTTTGAGAATCCAATTACAGCTGAGACACTTAATGGCTTTCCGTAGTTAAAAGTAAACATCAGATTCTGTCTGAATCTTTGAGGCGTTGGGCATTTTATTACACACAATGCTTCTCTCTGTACTAACTACGAATAATGAAATGGAGTCTGACATGTTTTTGAAGGGAGGAATTTTCTCTTGGAGTCCATTTTGTTTTTGTCTCTCTCATCCATAGTCTATAATTCATGAGTGAAATAAATGATTTATCTGGGTGGTCTTGAAAATGTTTGTTTCAGCAGGGGTCGAACATTGATCCTTGGCATTGATCGTGCACCAAAGGTGTCAAATTCAATAGGGGGGATTCAGGCAGATGTCAGCTGGATTTTACTCTCTGAACAGAAGTCTCTCATGCATGTAAAGTTATTTTTTTTTAAACATTTACAATTGAACAGCGCTGTTTGAAATCACGTTTTCTAGTAATACTTAAAACCAGAGCGCTGAGCTTTTTGGAACATATTCACATTTTGAATTCTGAATGTTGGACGCACCAACAAATATTCAGGCAGCTGTCAGTCGGGTTTGGCAGCTTTTTTTCCCATGCTGATCCAGGCTAGTCAGAGCTGATGATGGACTAGCTGATAGACAAGCAGTTTTTCGCCAAGAAAAAGAAAGATGATCAACTAGCATTGTCTTCCTTTGGAAGTTAGCTGTCCAAGGGTAGCCTGCTAGATCAGCTACGTAGATAAGAAGCCTGGTATGGACACCACCATCCAAAACCCAACAATGCTGGTCTATTCAACAGTGATACCTGTATGATAATTCATGACAAATCTCACTTTATGTATTATTTAATATTTTATTATTCTCTTTCCCAGTGTATTGTGTACTGGCTTTTCTGCTGAAGATCTCCATCTCTATTCCTCTCTCTCTTCTTTAGCACTTCTTTAACATTATCAAGGTGCTAAATAATAAATCAAATGCTGACTGAAGGGTTCAAAGGGAGATCCTGGCCAGAACTAATCGAACAGAGTTCATCTTCATGAAGCTTCACTGGAACGGCATCAGGTTTGTAGTTGGCCCCTGGAGGTTAGTTTATGTTTCAGTTAATGTCAACTATGACTTAGTGAATGTTCACAACCAGTGACTCACCATTTAAAGAAATTGGATCATGTTTCTCTGCATTGCACCAACAGAGCTGTATGATTTGTTGGGCCTTGAAATTACTATAAAGTTTGTCATTTTGCAGGGAAACTGTGTGCATCATGTTTGGCTGTTACAATTTCTAAGCCATAATCTAAATGGGATGCAAGGTTAGAGCAGCACCAAGATTAATGCAGAGTTCACTTTTTCAAGGCCATACATCTATCACATGTAGTTTCACATTCAACTGTGATCTAAACCAAAATACTCCATTAATTACAACACAGACTATTAATATACCTGAAAAGAATGCACATCTTTTTATTAGTTTTCTCCATGCTAAAACAAACAGGGCTGCATTTTCCACAAGCATTGTAAATGTGGTAAATGTTGAAATGGTCTCTACAGTACGCTTAGGCTTACATGATCAATGATTCGTGATGAACAAATTACTTTTATCAGTCGGTTATTCTTTTAACAAATAGTTCAAACAGTCAGTCTCATGCTATTTCCTCATTATTAAAAAGAGAATTTCTTTATTTTTGTAAGACTATGGATATTATTGAAATATCTAAATGACTCCGAATCAAATTAGAATCTAATCAGATATGAATCAAACTGAATCATGACAGGGAGGCCAGTGTGAATCATCAGAACAAATCATTCAATCTTGGATTGGGTACAATTTATAGCCACATATAAGCAGATTTTTATAGTCTAGAATACTTTGGATCAAAATTGCATTTTTCGCTTTAAACATTATCCAAAAATGCATTAATAAACTAATCAAGTCACTTTAATAACTCATCCCAGAAAATTCTTTAGTGTCATTAGCAAAATGTTGTTGTGCAATATGTCTGCTCTTCTTAGCAGCCTTTGTTTGCACGTTGATCTGGCTTTGAGCTTCAGTTTACGTGCCCGCAAAAGCCAGACATCAATGGCGGTCATTTCGTGGAGTGGAAGTCTCTGTGCCGCTTGTGCTTGTGCTGATAATAATGTCATTAGCTTCTCTAACACACGCTGGAATAGCTTGTTGTATCATCTCCCCACTTCATGCCCATTCTAATATGTTTTTCTAAGAAAAGCACTGATAGTCGGTCTTATTACAGCCATTCTTCTGATGTGACTGAATGGATGTCAGCACTCCCTCATCACAGCAGCCAGACAGACGTGCTTATTTTCCCAACACTCGAGGCGGAGGATGGCGAGTCTGTCCACGCTAGTCCAGAGGTATTAATGGCGTTCATTTTGTGACCGGTTGCGTACATGACAGTTCATTTTCTGCATGGGCTCACAAAAGTCGATACGATCTTGTAAAGACAAATACCAGATAGCGCCTTCTCTAACTGATGCGGTTTCAGAAGAAACATTAATCAAAAAAGGTTGGATGTGGAGGTGCGCAGCCCGCCTAGTAAGTCTTTACGCATTAATAAAGGAAGCAGATGATCTCTGAATGAATTCATAGCAGGTGCTGCCTTCATTATTGTTGCATGCTGCCAAACGCCACAAGTGCCGGAGATGAAGGGGGATACTCTGCTGAGCCACTGTGGAGCTTATTCCTTCGGAGACATCCTACCGGTCAGAGTAATAGCCCACCGCAATGTTAATCTACAGTCACGCTCGCTCTTAAAATGGATGTGCTTTTCATTCTCTGTACTTGCGAATTCATTTGAAATACCGCAAATTTAACGGCTAGAAGAAATACCTGACGTGTAGAATGGATAATCATTTTTATGGGGCAAAATACCTCTACAATTTAGACAGCCTCCATCTGTCTCGACTTGTATGGCTGTAGAAAGGCTAAATGAGATTTCATATTTCAGGTAATCAACAACATGACATAGTTACTAATGACTAATGTTACACATCAAGATAGTCTGTCTCCAAAACCTTAAGGCAGCATCCTAACTGAAATGTCTCATTAATGACTGATTCAAGCATTACTCTACGTAGCCTGATTTGTGTGAGGAGCGCTATTTGCATGATGTATGGAGCTGCTGTCTATGTTGCTAGAGTAATGATGCCTAATAGGCAGAAAAACACATAGTACAGTTACATATTGGGAAATTTAGAATTAGATTATTACTTCATTTTCTATTGTTTGTTTCTATCTATGTATCCATCCATCATCTGTTTGTTTGTATGTGTGTCTGTTGTTCTGTCTGTTGCATTGTTCTACCTATTGTTGAACAAGGTTGTTATATGGCAATTTTTGTTGTTGTTGTAATTCCATTTTTGTACACTAGTTGAAATATGATGCTGTTTTGGTAGCATATGTGCAAAATATGTGGCGTGTCATGATGTGAACATGTTTGAGTAGGAACATTTGGATTAATGGTCTTTGTGCATCAGAACTTTAATTAACAGAACATTGCTAATTAATGGTTACACTACTATAAATTCCCTTGTCATTTGAGGTGTAACAAAGGTTTTTGAAAACTGTTACTATGTGGTAGTGTTTGTCACAAACATCTTTCCTTTTCTAGTTCTGGAGATCTAGTTGAATGAACTTAAATTCAGAGTTTTCTTGTAGATGTTTTTAAGAAACTACATGTATAGAACAGCTTCGTACACAAGAGTTTTATTGATGGAGAACACCTTTACTATTCCTATACCTCAGTATAACCTTTTGAATCGGACATTCTCTTTTGTATTTGACAAGCTGTTTCACAATAGAGAAGAAATACCCTTTAACAATGAGAAAACATTTGCTGTGTTTTCATTCAAGTTCCGCATGAAAACGTCATTAAACTATATCCAAGACCGTGCAGAGCAACTCACAGTCAAATGTACAATGTGGTAATCTTCGAAACTGAGGCAGACAAGACCTTGCCTACATTGTTTTAAGTGTGATACTCAACCAAACAAGACACAAAAGAGGATCTATGCAGATTCAGCCTCAAGTATATATAACAGTCTCAAGGAGTTGTGTAAGATCTGGAGAGCTGATCACAGCTTCATTACACTACCGATCAAAAGTTTGGGGTCATTGATTTTTTTTTTAAATAAGTGTATACTTTTTTTTCAGGAAGGAGGCATTAAATTGATCAAAAGTGACAGTAAAGACATTTATATTGTTACCAAAGATTTCTATTTCAAATAAATGCTGTTCCTTTGAACTTTCTATTCATCAGAGAATCCTGAAAAAAAGTGGCACAGTTTCCACAAAAATATTAAGCATCACAACTGTTTTCAACACTAATAATATGAAATGCTTCTTGAGCATATTAGAATAATTTCTGAAGGATGATGAGACACTGAAGACTAAATGAGCATTACTAATCAGCTTTGCCAGAAATACAGTTTAAAATATATTAAAATAGAAAACAATTGTAATACTTTTTTAGCAATATTCCAGATTTTAATCTAGGTTGGATCAAATCAGTGCAGCCTTGGTGGGCATAAGAGACATATCCCAAACGTTTGAACAGTGGTGTATGTGGATGTAAAAAAGGCACTTGTTTTTGAATAAAAAAATCACCTGCTAACCGTTAACCAAATTGCATCTGTACATGCACACAAACACAAATCTTTCTCAAAGGCAAAATTGCAGCACTTTTCATATTGAAATGAAGTGAAAATGAAGAGCCAGGTGAGAGGGAAAAATATAGAGCTTTTCCAGGAGAAAAGCAAAGCTACAATAGAACTTTGATATTCTGGATCGATAACTTGAAACAAGCTGGCATCTCAGCACCACTCTCGGCTGAGGCATAATGGGCAATTTAAGGATTTGTTATTTTTTAGTCTTCTTCCTGTTTTTCTTTCCTTAAGTAAAAAGTATTTTTTCCCTGTGTAAAATTTCCGACATTATGTAGCTGTTTTGCTTGCTAAAGTTTTGAGTATGCTCATTTAAAGAAAATTCTTTTTTGATTTCCTGTAAATGGACAAAGACAGCTGCAGACGTAGCATATAAGAGACGTTGTTAACAGCATGTGCACTTATCTACAATAACTGACAGGCACTCCATTTTCCATATCATCCATATGCTCAAGCACACTGACTATAACTAATGCAGCATCTGTTATTTACAAGCATGTATTTTGTGTTGTTAGCCAGCGAGTCAAATAAGAGAAAGCTAGAAGCTGGTTTAATTTGTCTGCCGTTCTGTGAAGTAGACTCCGTCACCATGCTGATACAGACGGCGATGTTTCTTTGGGGCTTTCATCCTTACGATTAGTGTCTTGGCAATCTGCAAAGTAACAATCTTCCCAGGTTCTGTAGAACAAGGATGTGTGAAAACGTCTATGATGTGAATGAGCTTGCGCACACAGGAATGGTTTCTGAATGCTCACATTACCATGGCAATATAAAAGACGTGCGTATGTGTCTTTAGATCTTTCAAGAAGCCCAATGAGCAAAAAGCGACGTATGACAGTATTATTATGAGTCTTCAAAAGATTTAAAAGATGTCTAAGGATGTACTTTAAAGGAAGTAGAAGGTGAGCTTCCTAATTACCATTTTATTGAGCTTAGTATTAATATTTGTCATCAAGACTGTCATTGGCCTTGATGTTTTCACTTTGCGATAAGAATTAGTATTATAGTTGTACTGATTACTTTAAGTGGTACTACTGACGTAAAAACTAAAGAATGCTTGCAAACATCAAAAATCAAAAAAAAAATTAGCTCTTTTCTATACATTCTTTTCCAGTAAATAGTCTAAAAACTGAAATTTTCACAGGATATAGAACTTGCTCACTTGAGGAAAACAGTAACTTTGAATATTGGCTTGAAAAAGCGGATGAATGGATTGATGGATGTCAATGGACGTGTCCTGCTAAAGCCAAACGATGCACAATACTCCTCTGACTACAACTGCTGTTGATGTGATACCCTCAGTGAACCAGCATCCGTGCCGTTGAGTGACCAATCTCGCAGCTCTAACCTTATCACTCTGATAACCTGTAGTGTATCAGATCCAACCCCAGGCCACTATCTGTCCACAGCCATGGCCTAATATTACACGGCCCAGTCTGTTATCCCGCAGCCACTGACCAGGAGGCCTGATTTGGAACGTAATGAAAAAGTGATAAGAGTTCTTTATTGTATCTCCACTGGCTGTTACCATTCAGAAGAGCCCCGGCATAATTAATGACAAGAGGAGAGATGAAACGGAGGGGGCGAGAAAGGGAAAAAGAGAGAGTTTATCGGAAAGATGAGTACAGTTTTGCTAATCTTCCACAAATTGACAGTGAGCCACAATTGGCCTATCACAGAGAAATGGACATAATCAGGAGACAGACAGCTTAATGTGTCATGTCATTATTCTTTAGTTTTCTCCAGTTTTCATCTTGTGTACATGCTTGACTCAGTCAATGATAGATCTTAGATTAAAGGAATATTCTGGGTTTGGTACAAATTAAGCTCACTTGACAGCATTTTGAGGCATAATGTTGATTACCAGAAAAATAATTTAGACTCGTCCCGCTTTTTCCTTAAAAAAGCAAAAATGTGAGGCACTTACAATGGAAGTAAATGGGGCAAATTAGAGATTTAAAAGCAGAAATGTGAAGGATGTAATTTTATGAAAGCACTTTAATTCTGCTAAAATTAGTGTATTATTTGAAGCAGTTAAATGATCATTTTTACAGTTATTTTAGAGTTTATGGCTTTCCATTCTCATGATGAAGTTGTCAAATTGAATAACTTCACCTATGGTAAGTTAATTATTTTCCCATACTAAAATCATATTAACCTGCATATTGTTTGCACCTTGTTGCTATACTATTGAAACAGTGATTATTTTAACGTTTAGAATTTGCCCCCATATGTTTCAATTGTAAATCCCTCACTGTACCCAAATATTTGTTCCTTTTTTAAAGAGAAGGAAGGACAAGTTGAAGTTCATTTTTGAGGTAATCAACATTATCCCATAAATTCTGTAGATTGAGTTTAACTAGTACTAAACTCAGAATATTTCTATGAAAGAAAGGGCTAATACTGTCTTTTTTGTGTTAGTGTGTCGCTTTTAAGTGTCAGGTGGACTATCCTGTGGCACAATGAGAGCAAAACTTAGAGACAGCTGTCAGGAGAAAGCACTGTGCAAACAGGTTTTTTCTGAAATCTTTTGGGAACCGTTTGAATATGGCAGTTAGCCACAGGGCACGGCAAAACCTTTCCCTAACCTACAGAGAAGTAAATGCACACTAGTCACACCATGTTGTTTCCTCTCGTGATATTTTTGCATAAACATGTCCGCAGGCTGCTGGCTCTTTCAGAAGCCTGTGTTGATTCATACAACTGGTTATCACGACCCCTGTCCTGTCCAGGCATGGGTATTTATACAGAGCCAGGTGAGCGTATGACCAAGAGCTCTTTGAACCCCCTGTCGACATGGCTCATATAGTCTTATCATCACTGAATGGACTTAATGTCTGAATTATGACTTATTGAGGGTGAAAATGCCTTCCCTGGGGAAAATTTCCACAAGGCTTTGCAAGACACTCACACAATCATGCAGAAAGTATCTCTTTTTGTGTCACACGCACCTTTGGGAAGCCTTTGGATATGTGTGATAACCGTTATCATATGCGACAAGCTGCTTCAAATGTGCTAGGAATACAAGTGAATCTGTACAAACCAGTTCTGGGAATATCAAAACAAACTTATATCAGCGGTAGTCGCTTAAAAACATTTTTTTTCTATGTGACAATAGTTATTTTTCAATGCACATTTACAATTCAATGAACGGAGGTAATAAACTGGCATTCTTCTATCTCATATGTTCCACTAATAAGTCTAATTCATTCTATTTAATCAGATGGTTCATGTAAACTAATTTATTTGTTCAAGTTTTCACTTTAATTAAGATTAATATTAAAAATAATATAGACTATTGTTCAAAGGTTTGGGGTCAGTATGTATTTATGCCATTATTCATGCATTAAATTGATTAAAAGTGACAGTAAATACATGTTACAAAAAATATCCATTTCAAATAAATATTCTTTTACACTTTCTATTTATGAAAAAATAATTTAAAATATGTAGCACGGTTTCCATAAAGATATTAAGCAGCACAACTGTTTTCACCAAATCAGCCTAATAGAATCATTTCTGAAGGATCACGTGACACTGAAGACCAGCTGCTTAAAATTTAACTTTTCCTTAACATGAATAAATTAGATTTTAAATTATATTAAAATATAAAAGTTATTATGAATTGTGATAATATTTCACAAAATTACTCTTTTTACTACATTTTTGATTCAGTAAATGCAGCCTTAGCGAGCATATGAGATTTCAAAAACATTAAAAAATCTTGCAGACCCCTAACTTTTGAACAGTAATTTGTACATTCAATTAATGTAGTTAGGTGTGTTTTATTAGTTGTTCGCACTGTAGCAAAAGAGCAGCTGTATAATAGTTTAATCTTCAGCAGTTTTGAGCTTGAAAAGCTAGTGCTGTTTCAAAGTAAATACTTGCTGTACAGTAATTATATGTCTAGATTAACCCCACCCCTTTGCCCTTTCATTCCCAACCATAATCATTATCCACTACCATCCAGCTCTTACCGTGTAGCAATCCATTCCCTGGCTAATGCACTGACTGGTTAAAAGATTCTGACTGTGACAGGATTTTCAGCAGATGGCAGTTACACTGAATTTGTGCAGCAGTGCATGGAGGAGCTGCAGGGTCTTGGATAATGGTTGATGGCTAGTGCCAAACACCTCTAGTCTGGCACAGACGAGGTGCCTGTGTGATCTCAATCATAGCACAGGACAACTGGCTCTGACTAGACAAGCACAGATGCCTGTAAGCACTGATCTGATGTCACATCAGACTGAAGCTCTTACAGCTGGCCTCTGCATCGATGTGGAGCTAATTTCGGGCAATAACTCGACTGCATAACACCTCCATCATAGAGAGGATAGGCTTTAGGTAATTTATCTCTAAATAAGGTTTATGTTGCATCCATCAACTCCTGCATGGCATATAAAACCCACTTGCTAAGTTAAAAGGTGATGTGTTAAAAGGTTAAAGTACCTTCTTGATATGCAGAGACAACTATATGCCATCTGTATGTTGATTTCCCTGGAAAGTGTAAACACTGTGGCTCTGTGGGAAACATTGCTTTGTTTGTTTGATAATCCCGACCAGCCTGACATAGCAACACTGCCTCAGCCAATGGGGTGAGTTTGGGGCGGGGCTATCTGTTTGTCTAACCAATGGCAGAGGGAGGGAGTCATGTTCGTCATTGCATGGCAAAAATATAACGGGAGTACAGACAGATCTTTTAGATTATAATTGCTCAGAAAAATATATCTAAAGTTGGATATTGTACATCAAACTTTACTCAGAAATATACAGTATATTTACATAGCTGTATACTAAATAGCAAATCCTCGCAAAATGTTCTATATCATAACTATATTTTCACACAGCTCTATATATAAAGTTGTATGTATAAATATAGCCAGCTTTATATGCATACAGTATTGTTAAACTATATATTTTGTATAGCAAATCTCAACTGATTGCTTGCTTATATGCAAAAGTCTTAGGCCACCTAGTGTTTTCACAAGCTAAAAAATGGTTTAAAGTCAGTTATTTCTATCTTTTGCTGTAGTGTGTCAGTAGGAAATATCAGTTTACATTTCCAAACATTAATTTTGCCATTAATTGTAATAATCCAGTGAGATTTTTTTGTATGCACACGGAGTCTGACAACAGCCAGTGCTCCACACAGAGATCTGATCTCATCATTATTCAGTCTGTCTGGAATGACATAAAAGAAACAGAACTGAGACAGACTAAATCCAGAAGAACTGTGGCAACGTCTCCAAGATGCTTCAAGAAAACTGAAAGCTACCTAAAAAACTATGCACAAGTGCACCTAGGGCAAAAGCTGCTTTAAAGGCAAAAGGATGGTCACACCAAATGTTAATTTAATTTAGTTAATAGAAGTTAACTGATAAATAAAACTTATGACATTATTTTTGACAACATCCCATTTTACAGCATTTTTACACAAGTGCCTAAAACTTTTCACAGTACTGTAGCTTTGTAGGAATGTTTCTTCAGGTGTCTTGGAGATGCTGCCACAGTTCTTCTGGATTTAGTCTGTCTCAGTTTGTTCTGTTTCTTCACGTTATTCCAGACAGACAGGATGAGGATGAGATCAGATCTCTGTGTGGAGCACTGGCTGTTGTCAGACTATTTGTGCAAACAAAAATCTCACTGGATCATTACAATTAATGTCAAAATGAATGTTTGGAAATGTAAACTGATATTTCTTACTGACACACTACAGCAAAAGATAGAAATAACTGACTTAAAACCATTTTTTGTTGTTGTTGGTGAAAATACTAGTGGCCTAAGACTTTTGCACAGTACTGTACATGCTAGTGAAATGGATTATTTCAAATTAAAAAATGTTGGGCGAGAACTTGATTCTATCCATCGGTTGTTGATTAGATGGAAGCAGATCTGAGTGTGAGCTTGTAGTTGGTTGTGGAAAAAAAGGGCAGGGTTTATCCAAAGTAAATGATTGGAGATGATTGAAAATTGATCATTGGTGATTGAAAAATGTAATTAAAAATTGCATTTAATTTTTTTTTTTACATTAAAAACATGCACGCATTAATCATTCACATGAAGATGTGAACTTATAAGAACATATAACATTTTTTATTTAATGCTGACTATAAGAGTAGTACAGTTCACTAGTAGCCAATTCTGGATTCAGTTATTTAACCTTCAAATGTTTGTGAATTGAAAATCATGTTCATATGACTACCATAAGTTTTGGTTCATACACTACTTTTTATCACTGAGTTCAAGTTAAGGACAAAGAAAAATGGAAATTGTTTGATTCCCTTATGTGCAACTATCCAAAGTGCGAGCCCGCAGTCTAAAAAACAATAAACGTGTGTTGCCATAGACGTATAAGCCATTATCATAATAATTGCCATTATCGCAACAGCAATATCCTCTTTAATGGCATATTAGCTGAATAAATAGGCACAGTTAAATTCAAAATGATTTATATCTCAATTTAACTAAACGTACCCTCATCAAATGTTTAAGTGCAAAATCTGAGTTTGGTCAGTGAACACGTAGAAGCTTCTGAAATGAGCAAATCTCATCCCCACTACACATGCTGACTCACTCTCTCAGGCGGTGATAAAGAGCTCATTTTCTCATCACCACACCAGCACTCGGTATCTGTCAGAGCCAACCAGGCCTCATTTAATCAGATTCTTCATTAGAAAGGAAGAAACTCAGGGTTAGGGCTGTCCAATGCCCCTCACCAGCTGAAACAGAGGATGAGAGAGCTCTAGCTGTCGATGACAGAAAGCTAAATACTCTATCCTCACAGGAGGCACACAGGTGTCTGCTGTCTTTAATGAAGCGTGCGTACTGCTTTCAGTCCCACCTGAGAAGAGTTAGAGGCTGGAAAAATACCCTTTTTGTGCTGGGTTCCAGTAGGGTGGTGGTAGATATCCCAGCCTTTGTGGTAGATATATAAAAGTGAAGTAACAAATAGGTCAAGCATGATAACATTAGACATTTGTGTGGAGAGTTTCCTCAGAGACAATAACAACAAACAGGTGAAAGTGTTTTTTGTGTTTTATTTATATAGTGCAGGGTGCCATACATGTGGTTTGATATCCAGACTTTGAATTTCATGTCTTGATAAGAATCATGGGAGATGGCTTGTGTTACGCTGCAGTCTGGTGTTCAAATAGATGAACTACACCTGTTGTAGACCATAATGTCAATGCATGAAGGCTTTTAAGTTTGCATGTGTAAACACTACTCTCATTTTCTTTAGAAAATGTACAAATTTTGTTAATGTAGTAGATAAAAATTGTATTATTTACATTATTTGTAAATAATTATTTATAATATTATCTCTAATAATTGCTACATTAAATTGTTAAAAGATTAACAGACTATAATGATATTTACAACATGCATTTACGGACATTTTAGATTGAATGGGTGACTGAAAGCCATTCAGTCATTATTATTCCACTTAAAATTCCATTTAAAGTTCATCTTAATTTCTGAGATTAATGGTGGTGTTTTCACTTAAAAGTAACAAATCAGTTAGACTGGAGCCAATAAGGTCTCTTTGCACCAAAATGCAAGTGAATCTTGTCCGCCAGCTGTGTTTATAACCCCTCTGTGAGCCATAATAACTGAAACATTCACCATCAGCCAGCTGCTTTTAACACGAATAGAGGAACTCTCAAAATTACCATTAAAGCTGAGCAGTTCTGTTAAAAGACTCATTGAAAACATTAATAGCCATTGTGCGCACTGTATAATTTGTATGATAGTTTTGAATGGCATTTTACGTAATGAAGCCTTGATTTATTTCTTCCTGAAAAAGGAATAATAGCTTATAATCTGTCTTGCGTAAGATATTTCATTCACTCATTCACCTCATGAAAAATTATGAAGAACAAATAAACTGCAACCAGTTTCTCCACTCCATCTTATTTCTCCAGTCTGACAGAAGGCCTCTGACTCACACAGGATCTACGTAATCACACAGAGCTACCCGCTGAGACTGATGGAGGAGGGGGAGTGTGAACAGCCTCTAAACTCAACTGAAGTCTATACTTGAGCAAACTTTACCGAGGGCGAGCAATTTTGAGAGTAATGGAACAATGATATTAGCCTCTTGCCTTTTCCAATTTCAAATTCAATTTTGTAACATTTCACCATTTTTAGATGTATAAACACTGAGAGATGAGAGGGGAAAGGATACAGAGGAAGAATAGGACCAAAAATGTTATGCAATGGATTTAAAGAAATAGTTAAAAAATTTAAATTCGCTTAAAATTTACTCACCCTCAGGCCATCCAAGATGAGTAAGTGGAGTTTGTTTTTCAATGGAAAAGATTTGGAGAAATTCAGTATTAAATCACTTGCTCACCAATGGATCATGTGCAGTGAATGGGTGCCATCAGAATGAGAGTCCAAATAGCTGATAAAAACATCACAATAATACACAACATGACATTAATTAATGTCTTGTAAAGTGAAAAGCTGCATGTTTGTGAGAAACAAATCATTAAGGGGTTTTAACTTTAAACTGTCACTTCTGGCTAAAATACCAGTCCATAATCCATAATAAAACTTCCTCTAGTGCTATTTTGGCTTGTGAACAGTGCTTGATCTGTGCATATTTCTCTCCTGATTCAGAAGAGATGAGTTTTTCATTGGAGAAAGCAATATTATGGATAGAGAACACATATTTTAGTCAGAAGCAATGGTGTTTGAAAATTAAAATGTCTTTATGATTAATTTGTTTCTTACAAACACATATTTAATTAATTAATGAACTGGATTCATGTAGATTACTTGTGGATTACTGTGGTGTATTTAGCTGTTTGAACTCTCTTTCTGACGGCACCCATTCACTGCAGAGCATCCATTGGTGAGCAAGTGATGGAATGCCAAATTTCTCCAAAACTGTTCCCATGAAGAAACAAACTCATTTATTTGCTACACAACACGTCAAACAAATTCATTTTTAAAGAAACAGCAACATACTGAATGGAGTTACAGTTCTTAGTCTTCCATTTTATTGTAAAAAAAAGCGAAGCTTAAATGCATACAACAGCAATGCAGCAGTACAAACATTTTTAGAGTACAAATATAGTGCACAAAATCAGCAACAAGCTTGACAGGCATCTAAAATACAGTATTTTCATGTCATGTTTTGGTTCACAGTAATAACTGAGGCTGCAGGATCGCTTACAATAGTGTTTGTCTTGCAAAACAAATCAGTATCCACATTTATGGAATATAATGGCAATGCTTGACTAAATACACTTTTTTAGATATCAGACATGGCTGATATCTTTCATCGTTGATTCACTGTGAAACGCTGTGACAGCACAGAACAGAAATGCACTGATGTGTCAAAAAGGCACATATTTCAACTGATATCACAATATTTAAAATAATGTTTAAAAGACATCATAACAAGAAAGAGAAATGTCTAGGCTACACTAAATAGGATTGTTCTGTGCTTTTTAGTTTAGATGGCACTGGCACTGTGTGTACCCAGAATCCTCAGAGACAATCGAGATTGCGGACAACTTCCTGAAACACCTACAGAATAAATAGGATAATACACATTTGATGATGAGAAGACACAAACTGCCATACCTTAATGCATAGAAATATTTTTAATACTAGTAACCTCACTTGTAAGTTTGTGAACAAGTAAGAAAGTGCAATGAAAAGCTTTCGCTCACGTTCACTATATCGCCAGCAATGGATCGCTTGACCTGCATAATCAAAAAGTGTTTCCCTTATTAGTAATTTTAATTACCCGATTACTAGAAAAGATGTCCGCAGGCAATACAGACTTGAAATGAATGTGCTACTACTAATTCAAACTATCATATTGTTCAAACAAACTAAGGCCTACCTTGGACTTTCTGTTGAAATCCACCTGCTGCATTTCCAATGCAGAAGCAGCCCTGCTCAAAGCTGATCTGATCATATTTTTCGATGTTGGCTAACAAAGTGCCATTTACATGCAGGTATAAAGTGTTGCCATTGGGCTCCCAGCTATCAGAGTAGAACACACCTCTTTGGCCATCAATCAAGACAAAACCACCTAGAAGTAATTCACAGGAGTCAAATGAATTACAATTTTTGTCCTAATACAAATGTTATCAATATAGTAAATACTCAAATTTTAACAGGATGCATCTTAATGTTTAACGCTGTAGCCATAAACAGCAAGGCAAATGTAACTGCTAAATGACAGATTGATGTTGGTTTAGGTTAATAATTGAAAATACTTTATGCATATTGTATTAGAAACTGTAGAAGAGCAAATGAGATTCATTGCAAAGTACACACACAGGCTTTACTGCAAACTATTAGCTACACAAGGAATTTGTTTTTGTGTAGCTTCTAGTACACAAGAAAATTTAAAATAATACAAAAAAAATACAAAAAGAAAATGAATATATAATCACAATTATAATTATAAAAAATAGTCTATATACAGATACAGTTTTGCAAGGAATGTGTGTAAGAAGGGGCAGGATATACTGTTGTCATTTTGTATTATTGTTGTTTCTATTATTTTTTTAATTAGTACATTTACCTTTAACATGATTTAATTATTTTCAAGAACTGAGACCTGAGTTCAAAATTTGATTTGTATCCTGCAACCTATTCTACACCGACAGATTAATCGCTGTCCTGAACCAAGAGCCATACGGTTCCTCAAACTCTCTTTGGAGGGAAACCCCTTAGGACCATCCTCTTCGTGGCTGTTTACAGTATTCACATCATTTCGTTTACGTTTACTGTTACTGGGTAAACAGATGGGCCATTAACCCATTTCAGATGTGTCTGATAAGCTTTAATGGACAGCAGTCCATTGTGGTCCATGATTCACTAAATACACTAATGTGGACCTTCTGTGTAGCTACAATCTTTGTGCCTCAGTGCTACAGGATACTAAATAAACGCCAGGATATCTGTGATAATGTCTGTATAAAATGATTGAAATCAACGAATAATCAATAAAGTTATTAGTTTTGTAGCCTATATACACATGTAGAGGCGATTCACAACAAGCGCGCATCAAAAATCAAAACAATGAGCTGAGACACGAAGTGTTGTTTTTCATATAGCCTGACTAAAACGACACTTTTTTTATTAAATGTTTATTAAAAATTCGTAGTATATATGCACATTGAAGTATCATAAAATGTTGTTATATAAGGAATGCTTTTTTTTTTTTTTTTTGATCATGTATTGATTGTTATAATACCCGACTTAATATCAGGCATAATGTAGTAGGCTAATAGCTGGGGTCCTATTAAGCAGGTCCGATGAGACGTATTTCCCTTCTCGCATGCCTTTTGGATTGAATGTGGTTTGGAGCGATCATTTGAGGCAAATATAATCCTTGATTCCAGCTTAAACATGTTTAAAATCGAGGGACTTGGGCCGAAGATGGACCCGGAGGAGATGAAGAAAAAAATGCGTGAGGATGTCATCACGTCTGTTCGCAACTTTTTGATTTATGTTGCTCTTCTGCGAGTCAGTGAGTAACGTTATCCAGGCGCTTCACGCATGTAGTAGGTCTGATCATATATGCACGTGTGATCGTTTTAATACTGAAATTATCTCCGGGTTTTTTAATTTAAGTTTCTCGAGGCACAGTGTGAGGTGTGTTGATTGATGATCTATTCAGCTTCTTATCAAATCAGTGAGGTTTCTATGGCTGTGAATGATAGAGGTCACCTTTAAAGTACGTTATAGTCAAATGGCATATTGTTAGAGTTTATTCAACTCTGTGTCAAACAGAGCAACGTCTCATAATGTCAATCAAAATGTTTATGATGGTTGGAATAAGTGGCTTTTTGTTTTTCAGCACCTTATGTTTTGAAGAAGCTTGACAGTATATGAAACTTCACTATGGACAGAAACATTCCCTGACAGATGAGCATGCAGGAACCTGGGCGAATACCACGGCAGTTAATGAAGAGATGGTGCAACTTTGTGTCACTTATTTTATTTATTATATATTTTTTAACTGGGTGCAATTGAATGTACTTGATTTGTTCTCATCCAATCTCTATTGAAAACTATGGCAAACAAGAGATGTCTACCAGAATCTTATCATGTTCACGATGGTAAGCAATAAATCTTTCATCAGTTAGTGAGTTGTCCAGACTTGGATTGGATTTATAACATTTACTTCGCTTGAATGTAAATTTAAAATCACAGTAGTTCCCATTTATACATTTGGATTCATTATGAGGGTAAAAACTAAACATGCTAATGTCTATAACATTTCACATTACATTCAAATCCTAATGTTTAGAAAATATGGTCCAACTATTTCCCTAACAAAAAACTGCTTCTCCAAGAGATGTCAAATACAGGAGTTGCGTTAAATCCTTTATTGTTACCATAACATTGATTCTACTTTAGCTTGGAGTGTATAAGGACGTTTGAGTGTTTACTTTGAATGTGCAATATCACAGTATAACAAATGTGCATGTTTAGCAAATCAAATCATGTCATCTTGTTCCAGTCAAAATCAAGATCATCCATGTGAGATGATTCTAATACATATTTTATCCCTTCTAATCTCATGTAGTTAATGAAGTGCATTTAATGTTAGATGTACGCTACTGATTTTTCCATTTATGTAATGACGTAATATGGCATCTACATTTCAGAGCACTACAGTTTCAGCTCACTGGGCATTTCAGAGCCTGTCAGGCCTGCCAGCAAGTTGTTTGCCGTCAGTTCACTCATGACACCACGTGTGGAGTAGGTGGCACTGCCGATATGAGGGAGAACCACTGTAAGACAAAGCAAGACTGAGTTAGACAAGGTTTTTTCCACTAATACTTGGCAAAAAACAACAGAATTGAAGTGGACTTACAAGAGCACTACTGAGGTTTAAAAGCCGCTTTTCACTCACCACAGTTTTTAAGGGTCAGCAGTGGGTGGTCGGTGGGCAGAGGTTCAGGGGTTGTAACATCAAGCCCTGCTGCTGCAATCTGACCACTGCTGAGGGCTTCAAACAAGTCCTCTTGATTCACAACCGCACCTCTAAAGAAAAGAAAACAGTTTTTCAGGTTAGTATTGATCTGAGAAATCATTGTTAACTGCAGAGTAGTTTAAAAGAAAAAGAGAAGAGCCAGTCTAGAGAAGAACTGCAATGCTCTTGACAATTATGGGTCAAATATAGCAGTAAAGAATCAAACATGTTCCACTGCTGCTCTGCTTTTACTAATGTGTGTTTTACCTGCTGGTGTTGATAAAGATTGATGTTTTCTTCATCTTGCTGAAGAAGGTTTTGTCACAAAGGCCCTGAGTGTCAGGAGTCAAAGAACAGGACACCACCACAAAATCACTCTCACTCACCAGAGTTTCTAAAGGCACTGAGTGAAGATGATAAAGAAGCCATCATACAATCTTCATAGAGTTGCATAAAGCAAAACAATCAATAGTGTTGCATAAAGCAATTTCTTGTCATATCTTACCATATTCCCCATCAACCTCTTGGGCCTGAGGTTTGGGTTGTCTTCCTGTATACAGCAGTCTCTTCACTCCAAATGGCTTTAGTCGCCTTGCAATGGCCAAACCTACAAATCAGCAGTTAAACAAATCTATTGGAGTCAATGTAATTCTCCCTATAATGATAAAGTCTAAAATATTCACCTTAATTGTTTTAACAACATAAATTGGGCGACATCTTCAATTATCCAGAGAGATCACGCTGCATATGGTAACAAGCTGCTTATGTTTAAAGTGACTTGTTATCACTATGATTCTCACTGAATTTGTCACTTTATTAAAAGAACAGATGGTGTACATAATACAGCAGGTGCGTAGGTAGCTTATTTTATGTTAGAGAGAAAAAATGAATAATTCATACTGTACCTATGCGGCCCAAACCAATCACCCCAACAGTACTGCCCGAAAGACCATAACCACACAGCCACAGAGGCTTCCATGTACTCCAGCCGCCACTGAGAGAGATGGGAAATATGCCAAAAAACTGAAATATTCCAGAGTTACTGACTCTTTGTTATTAAGGATTACGCTTATTAAACATTAAAGGGATAGTCCACCCAAAATGGAAATTCTGTCATCATTTACTCACCCTTTTAGTAAACAAACCGTTTCAATTTCCACTGACTTACATTGTTTAGAACAAACAATGAAAGTCAAGGAAACCAAAATTGTTAAGTTGGCAACATTCTTCAGAATATCTTCTTCTGTGTTCCTCAGGAGAAAGAGTATAAATTTTTGGATGGACTATCCCTTTAAGATTGTTGAACATTTGGAATTGTTCCCTATAAAACTGTGATATATAACATAATGTATTAGAAAAGGTGTTAGACTGACTTTTTCACTTCCTCTACACCCTCGGGAAGACGTCGGGCAGTGGCCAAGAGCAGAGCCACCATCAGCTCAGCAGTAGCATCCGTCAAAACATCAGGAGTGTAGCCTACTCTTATCCCTCTGGGGCGAAGAAAGATAGTACATGCGTTTAAATTGTATAAACATCCTTACTGTGATCCATCATCATCGATCCACTGTCCATTTTCTCACTTTCTGGGGTCAAATCTAATGGCTTACAGAAAGACAAACTTACCGCTTCTTTATCTCATCTATGGCAAGATGGTCAAAACCCACAGAGAGAGTGCTGATCACTTTCAAGTTTGGTCCTGAGAATTTTTAATGAGTGTTATCAGTATTACTAAATCAGTATTTCCACCTGCAGTTGCATAACTAGAGGTTTGCCTTACCAGCTGCATCCAATACCTCAGCATCAATTTTTTCTGAGAGTAAACAGATAAGCCCATGAGCACCTGACACCCCCTTCAGGAGCTGTGCCCGGGGCACAGGCTCATCAGAGTCCCACACTGACACCTTACACCTGCACATAATGGATAAAAACACAGGTATTTAAATAAACAAAAACTCGTAAAATTAATGCAAGTTGTTTCCAACCATTCAAATTTTGTTCTGCTGAACTTCTTGTAAAATATCAAAGCATGCAATAAGGCACGTGATCTAACCGTGTGAAGTTCACATTTTGACTGTAAGCATGTTGCAAGGTCACTTTAAATGCAGGAGTGAAGCCAAACTGTATTTGCCTGCAGAGTTTCTTGAGGTTCACACACGCTGTTAATGAACACCGTGGCTACCGTAGTTTTAACATGAGCTACTTCATCTCATTAACACTCCAGGAAAAGCATCTCAGACATTTTATACACGCAAAATTAGCATATAATGCATGCATACAAGATCAAATCAAGTTTCGTACATTCCGGCTTTTTGGAGTATTTTCATGCCCTCCTGCGGAATGCGTCTCGTGACGAACACTTTCAGCATCTGCTGCGCGCTCATCCTGTACAATTAAAAGCTAAACGGATCTGATATATTTCACTACGAAAATGATAACACAAATCCACAAACGCTTCCCTATTTACATGTGGTAGCAGTAAAGTGCGTCTTTCAGCAGGCTTTCGCGCCACCTAGAGGAGCGGATGGACAGCGCAACTGAGGTTGCTGGCTTTTCTGAGGGCCTTTCAGACGAACTTCTGTTTGAGATTGAAAATGTACTGTAAATTATGACAGGTACATTTAACGTTGTGTTTTTTAAAATCCCTAATGTGTTTTGTTTGTTTTATTGAAAATTTATTTTATTCAGGGTTTACTTAATGTTTATTTAGCTGTTACATTAGTACTTCATTGACTATATGTCGCTCGTATGACTGTTTTAATTTTACTTACCTGCAGGTTTTGAGGTGTTTGTTGGCTTTAGTTCATCGGTGTGGTGAGTGTAAACGGTCAGGAGGTCTAATGATTGTCATAAGAGCGCTGTGTGAATCTCCCGAGATTTAAAACACAAACTAAACTAATGCTGATTTACTAGTCAGTATTTAATTCTGTAAACTTGGTAAATGACTGACTTCATGCTTAGTGCATATTTCATTCATCCTGACAAATGTTGTCATTCACAGTATCTGTTGCTGGTGCTTAGTGTAACAGTTTCTAAGTTTGCTTTGAAAGGTGAGCTTGTAATAGCCTAAACATTGTTGATTGTGATTGTAAATATGTTCAGATTCACGTTGTTTCTTCTGTTTTTCTTTTTCAGAGGCTATGGACAGACTTTCTTTAGAGGTCCCATGTTTTGGGCCTTTGTGTTGTACCTATTCTTTCCATGTGAGTGCCTCCTGAATGAATAATTTGTGTCTGACAATATTCAGTTGTGTTTTATTCAGATATTGTACTTATATATTTTGTATGTTTTCTCATATTATGTGAAATTTGTTTTATCTTAATTTCTAAAAGGCTACTAGTCAGTCAGTGGAGGCTGAACAGTCAAAGATTTAAAACTTTCTGCACAGACTTAGTTTAGTTCATGCGCAGGTAAAACCAGTGCAGTGCATATTTCAAACTATCGTAACAAGACTGATAATTTCCTGCAATTACATTGAAATAAACCAAAACATTGACCATTATATATATTATATAAGTTATATAAATGGATATATTTTTGATAATACTGTTGCATATTTAGAATTTTTAATTAACTTTTAGTGAAGCTATTATTCTCCCTCCTCAAGTGAAGGTCTGGTTCTACCTGTTCGTCTATTTTAGGTGAAAATCATCTTTGAGATTAGGACAGATTCAGCGACACACTAGCAAATGTTCAGGTTGTCTAAATCATAGATGCAAACTGCTCACCTTTCAGTGAAAACTCACCTTTTTGAGAACAAAATAGGTCACTTACGAGATTTGTGCAGATCAGATGAGAAAGTGTTTTGATGTAGGGGGGGGTCAACCGCTTTTAAACCCTCCTGTGTGTTTTTGTGTCGTGCTTTGGTTTTGAATCACAGAACCACACGTTTATTTACAACGTGCTTTTGCGGTGTTGAGTATTGTAGCCAATCACAGGCATCTCTCTTAAGAGCAATGGCCAGTCAGAGGTGTTTTCTGTAGGTTAGTCAGAATCTGCTCTGAGCTCATTTTTGTAGTAGAGTTCTACACGCTCGCAGATCTACTTATTAGAACGGGAGAGAGAGAAAAGCATACACACAGTGTAAATAAGAGATTGCTTGTGTAGTTATTCATTGATTATATCATTGAGTTTTTGCGTGATAAAGCTCAGTCAGTTGCACTATAAGAGGAGCCCTTTTCTCTACATAATCCATTGACAATTTGATAAAGTTTTGTTTGTCTAATACAGTATTTCCCAACCCTGCTCCTGGAGGTACACCAACAGTGCACATTTTGCATGTCTCCCTTATCTGACCAATATATTTCTGGTCCTGGAGTCTCTACTAACGAGCTGATGAGTTGATGTAGGTGTGTTTGATTAGGAAAAGCTGGAAAATGTGTAATGTTGGTGTGCCTCCAGGAACAGGGTTGGGAAACACTGGTCTAATAGGACCGAACATCCACATATACTGTTTCAGGAGTGACAAACGCGAGTGTAAAAAATTATGCGTGAGAATCCACTAAAATGTTCCGCCAGTCATTGCTGTTATTGACAGCAATAACTAGAAACGGACAGAACGAACTATCTGACAAACTGATGTCAAAAATAGGCCTGAGCATTAAGTGATGCAGAGTAACATAACTACAGCAGTAACAAGTCTGTGTTGACTGAATATATTAAGGATAGTTAGAGACAACATAAACACTCTTTTTGATGTGTCATTTTTAAGGCAATGTTTAAAAAATTAAGATTTTAAATTAAATCTAAAAATATTTCAAAATACTTAATGCATTATTATTTAATTGTACTTGCTATACTACTTAAGTACAGTACTAAAATTTGTTATAATAGTCATTTTAGAATTAATCCAAAAGCAAGAAGTCAAAACTAGGGAGTGGAAATGGCAACTGAGCTAATGAGTGATCCTCTGCTGCCATCTACTGGATATAATGGTAAATTTATGTAATTATCATCTTAAACGTCTTTGTTTTCCTCCAGGATTTTTGGCACATTTTTTCATGTCATCTCCATGAATGAAAAGTGAATCTTTAAAGTGGATTTTATAGCACAATTGTAGAGTTAAAAATAATAAAGGCTTTAAAATAATGTATAAGTATTTCTTTATTTTTTTTTATTTTTTTTTGGGGGGGGGTAAATCCCTGCTAAATAAATATGTACACTACTATTCAAAAGCTTCAAAGAATCATGAAAAAAAATGGATCATGGTTTCCACAAAAATATTAAGCAGCACAACTGTTTTCAACACTGATAAACCGTAAGAAATGATTTCTGCAGGATCATGTGACACTGAAGTAATTACTTATTTTAAAATTATATTTGAAAATATATTGTCCAAAATATTATAATAATATTTAGCAATATTACTGTTTTTACTGTATTTTCGATCAAATAAATGCAGACTTTGTAAGCATAAGAGACTTCTTTCAAAAGCATTAAAAATCTTACTGACTCAACTTTTAAACGATAGTGTAGATGATGATAATAAAAAAAGTCAAAGCTTGTTTTTATGCTTTTGTTGCTCTTATTCTTCTCTGCAAGTAATGATGTGTTATAGGTCGACTAATTAAACCCACTCTTTTTTATTTTTAAAAATATTTTGGGTGTAATTGTCCTTAGTTAGCTCTTTTATAGTGGAGAAGAGACAGGAAGTAAAGTTTCAGTGATGGATCACAGCATTACTGTGGACACTGCCGCATACGGACAGTCAGCTCCTGCAATTGTTAATTAAATAGAACAACTTACTGGCAAGTAGAATGAACACCTCAGACTGGTCATTGAGTTTTAATATCCTAAATATCTCTGCTTGCATTTTGTTTGTCCTCGCACATTTTATTTCTATGATTTTATTTTGAAGGAGTCCATTCTCTTTACGGTGTCTCCTGTCCTGTCCAAAAATGCTTCCAGTATTGGGAGACACACTGAGGTGTGTGCTTACCACTGACATGATAGAGGCTGGACTGTGTGGGGAAATGAGCATGATCACCATGGCAACACTTGCTCCCTGTATGGATCTGTATTCCAGTTGGCCCACTCGTCTCTCATGCATTCGGATATCCTTTGTAATGTTAACATAAATATCGTTATTAAAATTTAAGAGCATGCATGTGATTTTAGGCTGCCTGCTCTAACTGCCTTGTCTTATTTGGTTAAAAAAAATTGATTGACTGATTCCGATGCTGTTTCTTATTCATATATTAATGAACAAAAAAGATATTTTGTTGAAATAATGTTTTCCTTAACGTTCATTACTGTACAGTCCATGTGGCATGCCTCTAATGCAACAAACACAGACAAGTTTCCTCCAGAGTTTAGCTACTTCACTTTCCTGGGCAGATCTTGGCCTTTCTAGAGTCTGTTGTATGGAAGCACAAAACATCGAAGGTAAATTACAGGACTAAATGGGGAGAAATTGGGGATACTGAGAGCAAATTCCCTCACTGTGTTATAATTTTATGGATGGAAGCCTCGCTGCAAAGCATAAAGGGCACTGTGCTACAAATCACTGTTGGCTTTGAGGCTAGAGTTGTTCAGACAGTTTTCCAGCATGTCTATCTATATATTATTTAATTCTGGCTTTTCTCTTTATAGGATCTCTGTGTTCTGATGTAGAGTTCTCTGTTGAAAACAGATGTAGTAGTGCTGTACAGCAGGACATTGAGTCAGAATGGAGCCATGCTGTCAAACAGACTCTGACTGTCTTCATTTTCACTCAATACACTGACCCCTTCCACTCCCAGATCTCTGACTTCATAAGTGAGTCATATTTGCATTATATCTATCATATAGACATGCTGAGATGGGTCATAATATTTTGAAATTCTGCTTTTAAATGTGTCAGGCAGTGAGGAGGTTTTTGAGAGACACTTGGATGCGGTTCTTTGGTACAACGGAGATCAAGTGAGGATGACGCTGCAGACTATCATGAAAAACACTCTGAAAGGATTTCAGAAAAGACATGCTGTAAGCATCTATTAACTTTATTTTTTAATGAAGCTTTACAATGTTACAAAATATTTCAAATAAATGCTTTTCTTTTGATCTTTCTATTTATCAAAGTAATCTGAAAAAAAAAGAATATAGAAAAGAAGCATTGTTTGCAAAATTGTTTTCAGCATTGATAATAATAATAAAAAATGTGTCTTGAGCATAATGTCTGCAAATTAGAATGATTTCTGAAGGATTGTGTGACACTGAAAAGTAATGACTGCTGAAATCCAGTTTTGCCACCACAGGTATAAATTACATTTTAAAAATTAATTTAAAAAATATTAAAATAGAAAACAGTTCTTTTACATGGTAATAAAAGTTCACAAACTTACTGCCTTGGTAAGCATAAGAGACGTCTTTCAAAAACATAAAAAAAAAAAATTTTGAACACTCATATACATGGAGCAATAGTGACACTATAGCCATTACTCATTGTTTAAATACCACTGAACCATACATCTTTTCTGTGTATACTTTAGGCCAAGCAGAGGTTGGATTCTGCCATACCCATTGTGTTGAGCTCAATGAACAGTATAATTGCCAGCAGCAGCAGTGAAGAGTTTCAAAGAGCGTGTTTTGATAGCATGAGGGTATAATATATGGCTATAATTTATACTGGTTCCCAAAACACCCTATTTTATGTGTCATTTCACTTCTTATTCTTAAGAACAGTGCTTTCTAACTTGTGAAAGTTGTAAAAAATGTTTTAAAACTGGGTTTGTTTTAGGTCAAGAGCACCAGCGAGTTACATGTCTGTCTACAGCAGTCTCTTCAAAGCATCGTGGATGGTCGCTTTACTCCAAGGCACCTGCGTAATAACAAAAAGGTGCTTTTGCAAAGCTACTTTTAGATTTTCATTTCTGCTTTCATGATTTTGCCTTTGAACGTTTGTGATTTTAATGTCCTCTCAAGTTGGTAGAGGAGGCTGTTAGCGCTGAACAGAGTAGTCTTGACGGCTGGGAGGAAAGTAAGTTTTTGAGTGAGCTTAATAGTCTTCATGCAATAATACTTCCTAGAACTTATCTGATACTGGTAATATTGTCATTATAATTGGTCTCATTTCATGTCTTTTGGGGGTTATTGACTTCGAAGCACCATTGAAATCATTAAAAGAGTTGGCTGAGATGGTTAAATTTCCTTTTTTTTAGAGTTTGAATATCCACCAGAACTGTTTTCTAAGAGGATTCACTCTGAACTTCAATACTCAAGCTTTACCCCTAAGAAGAAACAATGTTCAGAGATGTTTTCTGAGAATTCAGACACCTTCATGAACAATGTCTTTGAGGCAGCAAACATCCAGAGAAATTCCCTGTCCCCAATACAGCTTCCTCAAAGTCAGCAAACCATAATGATCCCAGACAAACCCTCAGCGCTGAACCTGGCTAAACTGAAAAACGAACAGGTGGATAATTCTAAAATTATTGCGAATGCTGTATGCCACTTGTTCAAACTGATATGTAGCCCAGTAGAATGCAATTACAAAAAGATGTCTATACAGTACAATGCGTATTCTAACTGTTTTGTTATCTCTCTTTTTGACGATGGAGAAGCAGTGGCTTCAGGAGCTTGAACATTTTTCTGAATGGGACTGAGGAAAATACAGTTGAGATCTGCTTTTGTTGTTGCTTTGCTTATCTCTTCAAGACATGTTGAAAAATATTTTTTATGTGTCTTTGTATTTTCAAATATTACTTTGTATGTTTCTAAGATACAGACTTTGTTGTAATTTAATAGTATGTATTATATTTATGTTTATTTGTGTAGGCTACATTAAAATTCACAAGAAATGCATCCTATTTTTTGTGTTAAATGTATATTCTGGACATATGCACTACCATATATGTTTCTCATCTTAAAACCATTTTGTTCTTGTACTTAAATATTTAAAATGTTTTAAATTATTATTATTATTGTTATAAGTCAGCTGACACGAATTTCCAAAATTCACAAATGAAGAACGTGATGAATTTCGAATCCATATATATATATATATATATATATATATATATATATATATATAGGCCAGTTTTATATATTAACAGCACTGCTCCAGCGATGGGCTCCTCCACTGTGAGACCGCTCTGCGAGTCTGCAGGCGCAGTTTCAAAACTAACGCTCTCTCGTTCAATGACTCACAATCTCGCGAGCTCTCCGCCTTCACTGCTTTCGGTGTTGGTATTTTTTTGTTATGGACTGTGTTGAGTTAGCCGCCCATCACTGGTGAATAATGGAATGAGCTATATAAAGGTAAATAACACCTAACGGAGTTTCTATTATTCCAGCTTCTGTGTGTAATATGTCTATAATTACCTCAGCAACTGTTGCATCTTGCTAAAATGTAGCTGTCATGCTAAGCTAACTGAAAGGCACCGGCTGCAGTCGGGTTCAGTTAGCAGTGTGTGTTGTTACCAGAGCGGTAGTCTTCACTTAATCTGATAGAAATTAAAGCAGTCGTACATTCAGACATCTGCTGCTTGGCTCAGGGACGCGTTGACGGGATATCTAACGTTAGCCGGGTACTGATGATATCATTGAGTGCTAACGTTAATTCTAAGCTTATCCTGATTTAGAACCGCATGAAAGTGTTTATACTGTCAGAACTGGCTTCAAATGTTTCTTAATTTTGACTTTTACTGAACTGAAAAGGTTTTATGTAACTGTATGGAGAAATTTTCTCCATATAATTAGCAGACGTAGTGTTCAAGATGTGAGAGATAGAACTGTCGCTATGATTGTGGACAGCATTTATTTACATACACAGGTTCTATTAAAGTCCTGTGTTATAATGTGTTAAATTTTGTGCATAGAGATTTCATGTGGATGGTCACATGATCAATCACGTTGCTCTAATAGGCTTATTCTGATGTTTGTATACCCTGTTTTTTATACCTCATATGCTTCAGTGTTGTTTGATTATCACATATATCCAGGGATTTGTATTTACTAACATAATGTCATGTAAAATGTCGAGCAGGATTCAGTGTGTGTCTCCTGGACTTGCCACAGAGAGGATGTTCCTCTGTCTGGCCCACAGACCATGGCAAGTCCTCTGCCGGGTCTACCTGCAACAGCGAGCCCCTTTATCTCAGAGACCCTCTAAAATAGCAACGCCATGTTTCGGTAAGAGCATCACACTGTGTCATTTGCATGTTTTATCAATATAAGGACTGAGAGTGGATGTTTATTTAGTTCTCTATTTCATATCTTGTCATTCAGCATTAGTAGTTTTAATAATTCTAGACTAGATCCAGAATTCATTCCCGTTACGCAACATGTGATACCCAATAGGTTGGAAGAGTGGAGGAGGGATGCACAAACTCTGGTTTAGTTTTCCCGATTCCAGAGTCACGTCCTTAACGTGGACACAGGTCCAGTACTTTTCCACATCAGGCAGTGATAAAGATGGCTCTCCAGCAGGTCCTGTAGAGCCAAAGCCCACTGAGAAAGAACAAGCTGCACAGCCCTCTGCAAAAACAGCAGGTAATGACTTCTGCATTTGTTCACAGGCTTTTGAATTATGTCTAAAGTGTGCTACTTTATGCTTATTTCTATAAACCATTTGTCTCTTAGGTTTTTGTGAATAAATGTAAATAAATAGTGTTTTGTATTTTTCCTTTTTGCTTTTGAGGTTCCAAATCTCAAGGTCTGATGAAAGCAGAGAGCATTCAAGTGAAAGGTAGTGCAGCCTTGTTCTATGCACGGACACTTCGTACAGTTCGGTCCAATCAGAATGTATATCACGATTCTATGTATTTGAACTATCTTGCATGTTTCTTGTGTTTTCAGTACGGGCTGTCCTGAAAAAAAGGGAATACGGCACCAAATACACGCAGAATAATTTCATCACCGCAGTTAGAGCTATGAACGAGTTCTGTCTCAAACCCAGGTACCTTTAGGAAGTAGAGCGCTGTAGTTTACTTTGTTGTAATCCAGTTTGCTGCCCTTTCACCATGTTTACATGTGAATCTGTGCATTTTTGTGTGTTCAAAGTGACCTTGAGCAGCTTAGGAAAATCCGTCGACGTAGTCCCCATGATGACACAGAAGCCTTCACTGTATTCCTGCGATCAGATGTGGAGGCAAAGTATGAACAGCTGTTATACTACCATATACACTACCATTCAAAAGATTGGGTCCGTGAGATACAGTTACATTTACACTTACAGTTATTACTAAGAATTGAAGAACAAAAATTAGACCTTTTCCACAAAAATATTAAGCAAGAAATATTTTACTGTATTTTTGAGCCTTGATGAGCATAAACTGTATCCAATCTTACTGATCTCGGCCTTTTAAACTGTAGTGTACTGTATATACATTTGAACATCAGCTACAGAAATCAATTAGCATGTTTCGGTGACTTTATTTAGAGCGCTGGATGTATGGGGAAGTCAAGAGGCACTTGCTAGAGAGAGGAATCTCAGGAAAGAGGTGGAAAGGGAGTACCAGGAAAGTATGTCATTCTCTCTTCATTTACTACGTGATCTGCATTCTGATGTTTTCATGTCATCTGCTGTCTAAATAACTGTTTGTCTTTCTCTTTCTCACCCCTAAGACATATTTAGAAATCAGAAGCTGTTGAAGGAGTACAAAGACTTCTGGGGGAACACGAAGGTAAAAACAAGTTAAAGCCTGTCACTATGATTTTTTGTGTTTTGTTAATATATATATATATATTCCTCTATATTCTATCTACTTGTTTTCTTTCAAAAAAAAAAACTTGCTATGTGTACTGTGTTAGGCTAAACAAGACTTGTCAAATCGCTTGCATGTTGTTGCTCTTTTGTTGATTTTGATTGCTTCAATTGTCCTCTTTTGTAAGTCGCTTTGGATAAAAGCGTCTGCTAAATAACTACATGTAAATGTTACTAATGCCTGGGTGTAACCAGTCCTCCTGATTCATCATATTCCTCAGCTTTTGTCGCTTTCTTCTATTGTCCCTTTATTGACATTTTTCATATTCGTATCTTCATGCTGCTCCTAATTTAACCTCAAAGCAGAGCATAACAATGAGTACAATGTGGGTTTTAGCTAACTGTGTTTTTGATCTTTTTTTTTTTTTGTCTCTTATAGCCTCGGTCTAGGAAGAGAATGACGTTTCTACAAGGGCCAGGAAAAGTGGTGATGGTGGCTATATGCATGTAAGTTTTACCAACCCCATGCTATCTAGCTATTAGATTAAGGATATTGAGTTAAAAGACATGTGCTCCCACATGAGGTCTGACCTACACTGACTGTTAGCCTTAAAACAACCAAATCTGTGTCTAGTACATTATACAAGAAGTCAAATTATGTAATTGTGTGCTTGAGGAATCAGTTACATTAAGATATTTTTTTGTATTTTTTTCTGTTAACATTGTACTTTTTTTAAGACATCTCTTATGCTCTCCAAGGCTGCATTTATTTGATAAAAACAGTAAAATAATTGTGAATAATATTGTGAAATACTATTACAACTTAAAATAACTGTTTAGTATTGTAATATATTTTAAAGGGATAATGTTATTCCAGCCCAAAATGAAAATTTTGTCATTAATCACTTACCCCCATGTGGTTCCAAACCCATAAAAGCTTCGTTCTTCTTCAGAAAACAAATTAAGATATTTTAGATGAAAACCAGGAGGCTTGTGACTGTCCCATTGACTGCCAAGTAAATTACACTGTCAAGGTCCAGAAAAGTATGAAGGAGATCATCAGAATACTCCATCTGCCATTAGTGGTTCAACCGTAATGTTATGAAGCGTCAAGAATATTTTTGTACGGAAATAAAACAAAAATAACGACTTCATTCAACAATTCGGCACCATAATGTCACCGTAGCGCCATTTTGGAGAGTATCGCTGCACGCAAAATGCGTATGCTTTTCCGTGTCAGCCGCGACATAGGCTTTCCTTTCCTTTTTATCCTTTTGTCGTGGCTGACACGGAAGAGCGTACGTATTTTGCGTCCAGCGATACTCTCCAAAATGGCGCTATGGTGACGTTACGGTTTTGGAATGACATGAGGGTAAGTGATTAATGACACAATTTTCATTTTGGGGTGGAGTATCCCTTTAAACTGTAATTTATTCCTGTGATTGCAAAGCTGAATTTTCAGCAGCCATTACATCAATCTTAAGAGTCACATGATCCTTCAGAAATCATACTTATATGCTGTTTATCTGGATAAGAAACATTTCTTATCAATATTGAAAACAGTTGTGCTGCTTAATATTTCTTAATATTTACTATGATACACTTTTTTTCAGGTTTCTTTTATTAATAAAAAGTTCAAAAGAACATCATTTATTTGAAATACACAATTTTTTACAGCCACTTTTGATCAATTGAATGCATCCTTACTGAATAAAAGTATAACTGTTTTGAACATCATTTTATTTGTGGATCAAGTGGAGATAATGTCTATGTATGTCTAATTTCATTTTTTTAAACTGCAGAAATGGACTGAATTTTTTCTTCAAGCTGTTGGCGTGGGTTTATACAGGATCTGCCAGTATGTTTTCAGAAGCCATCCACTCACTGGCTGATACCTGCAATCAGGTAACTTGACATTCTTGTCCATATTACCACCTTTGACCTACATGACATGCCTACAAAAGATGGTGTATGATTTAAAAATAAATTACATAGACATATATACTTGTTCATTCTTTCAATTCATCTCTTATACTCTCTCTTTCACAGGCTCTTCTTGCACTAGGCATCAGCCAGTCTGTCCGGAACCCAGATGCCATCCATCCGTACGTACAGCTCAAACAAACTGATTCGTCTATGTTGTCCTCTGGTCACGTCTAAGCCAACTGTTCTCTATTATTAAAGGTATGGCTTCTCCAACATGCGTTACATTGCCTCTCTCATCAGCGGAGTTGGCATCTTCATGATGGGTGCTGGCTTGTCCTGGTATCACGGCATTATGGGACTCCTGCACCCTCAGCCAATAGAATCACTGCTCTGGGTTAGTAGCACTGGGTTAGATCTTGTAGATGTACAAAATGATTTGAAGTATGTGATGTTACATTACCTTTCGAAACTACTGTTTCTATTTGAATATATTTTAAAATGTAATTTATTCCTGTGATGGCAAAGCTGACATTTCAGTGACCATTACACCATTTTATTATCATTGTTGTAAACAGCTGTGCTGGTTGATATATTTGTGGAAAATGTGATACATTTTTTTTTTTAGGATTCTTTGATGAATAGGAAGTTCAAAATAGCAGCATTTATTTGAAATAGAAATCTTTGTAGCATTATAAATGCCTTTACTGTCACGTTTGATCAGTTTAATCTGTCCTTGCTGATTAAAATGGAATAAAAAAAAATCTTACTGACCTCAAAATTTGAACAATAGTGAATATAGCTGTTTTTTATTGTCTTTTGCAGGCTTACTGTATTTTAGCAGGATCTCTGGTATCTGAAGGAGGTGAGATGTGGTTTCCTCTGCCATATTTCCATTAACATTCAGAAAGGTCTGACAGTGTCACTATTTTAATATCATCTGTCTGCTGATTCCCCATAAAGCTACACTATTGGTGGCCATTAACGAGATCAAGAAGAGTGCACATAAACAAGGCTTATCCTTTTATGAGTACGGTATGTACCTCTTCTATTAACTGTTTATGTTATTTGGTTGTGATTTATAGTTTTGACAGTTTGGAGATGATCAGTGTGATAATTCTTGTTTGTTTGTGTACAACAGTGATGCAAAGTCGAGACCCTAGCACTAATGTGGTCCTTTTGGAGGATGCTGCTGCTGTGCTCGGGGTGCTGCTGGCAGCTGGATGTATGGGACTAACGTCTCTTACAGGTATTTAAAATAAACACAAGAATAGTACCTGACCCTCCTGTTTCATTCTAACTGTCATTCTTTCCTGTTTCTGTGGTTTCTACCACAGGGTCAGGTTTAATAAGCACATGGGACTGAGCTTTATCCCTTTTGTAAAGAGCAGTTGATGTTCTTTTTAAGCTTTGTAAATCCAGCTCTAAACGCACTTCTGTGAACACACAAAGTCAACACCTACGGCTGCCCAGAAGCTTGTTCCTCTTGCCCTGTGGTTTTCATGGCTTTGTGGAAAATTTGCGTAGAGATCTGGATAATGCTCTATTCAATAAACCTGCTTTCATGCTTGAGAACAGCCCTGGTGGCAGTTTCAGCTCAGTTTATTATCTGGCGCTTACTACAGTTGTATGTTATTGAAGTGTAATCAACCATGAAACTAACAGCAATGTTATTTTACATAGCAGGGCTTTAAAAGAAGAAAAATTGCACTTTTCTTTGTTCCACTAGAGGTCTCTATTGTGGCATTAAAGACTGCTGTATATCAATTCACATACAGGATAGTTCAAAAGGTTTCAGTAAGTTTTTTTTTTTCTTTTAAAATAAGAGTCTTATTGGTATTTATTTAAGAAAAAAAATGAAGTAAAAAACAGTACAATTGTGAAATGTTATTACAGTTTAAAAGAACTGTTTTGTATTATAATACATTTTAAAATGTAACTTATTTCTTCGATGGCAAAGCTAAATTTTCAGCAGTCATTACTCTAGTCTTCAGTGTCACATGATCCTTCAGAAATCATTCTAATATGCTGATTTGATACTCAAGAATCATTCTGTATTGTAGAGTGCATTACTGCCTGCCCACTCTTTCAGCTGTGTTGGTTCCAGAAGTATTTTTTCCATAGGGATTTTTAAAAAGTGTTTGTTAAAGCGTTATAAGCCACCGTTCAAGCCAGCCAGCTATAAGGTGAATCAAAACACTACAAACTTGTAGTTCAAGCAAAAAAAAAAAAAAGGTACAGAGACAAAGGTACACGACTTAACTTTAACAGGGCAAACAGGGCAAATAAAACTGTTTACATATTTTGAGGGCATAAGCAGACCAACTCAATTATGTCCTTCAAGATAATGAAAATTTGTGTGTCAGTTTTAGCATATAGCTAAATGGATTACTTCAGAATTCATTGTTGCTTAACCTTTATGTACATAAATTTAAAAATTTGCCATTTAGTTGCCATTTAGACATTGCTAATATTACACACACACAAAAAAAAATTAAAATAAAAAAATGCCCTAACTCATTGCACCTTTTCCTTAATTCTTATTCATGGTAGATGCTTTATTCATTTGTCACAATGTCATCCGGCAGCTTTAATTTGGGTTTCATTCATATTAATCCCACGTACTATTTACTGTACATGACATTTAATGCGTTTAATGCCTCTCTTTCTCCCCCTTCATAGGTAACCCCTACTATGACAGTCTGGGTTCTCTGGGTGTGGGCACCCTGTTAGGAACAGTGTCTGCATTCCTCATCTACACTAACACAGAGGCTCTGCTGGGTCGCTCCATCCAGGCTGAGCATGTGCATAAGCTCACAGAGTTTCTGGAAAGTGACCCTGCTGTCAGGTCAGTCCTCCATCCCTCCCTCTCTCCACTGTATGTGTCCTCTACATATACCCACAGTCTGCATAATAAGCTTCATCAGCAAACAAGCTGCCATCTTGCAGTTCATAACAGTACTTTAACAAGGAGGCAGAAGCAACCTGCTTCAAATGCTTTTCAAATTCAGGCAAGCATCACATCCTGAAATGTAAGTTTGCTCGGGCAGAGTTACATCAGTGTACATTCGTGCTTTGATCAAATTAGATTTGATGTCTTCACTTCAGGTCATTTTGTCTTCAGGGCGATTCATGATGTCAAAGCCACAGATATGGGGCTGGGCAAAGTGCGCTTCAAGGCGGAGGTGGACTTTGATGGGCGGGTGGTGACACGCTCATACCTGGAGAAGCAAGACATTGAACAGATCCTCAATGTACGTGCTGAGAGACGAGGCTTCTACTATGACGTAGATCATTTGACGTGACTCTAGTGTTTCTTTCAGGTCTATCCATGGTTGCATAGACGTTACTAAACTATTAGCACTCAAACAAATTCATGGTAGTTTTTGCTAAAGAATCATCTTTTTGTGAGCACTGCATATTAATAGTGTAACTATGTATGCTTACAAATTGTGTGCGTTTGGCCTGCAGGACATTCAGCAGGTGAAGACACCAGAGGAGCTGGAGAACTTTATGTTGAAGCATGGAGAGAATATTATTGACACCTTAGGAGCAGAAGTGGACCGTCTAGAGAAAGAACTTAAGGTATCTGATAAGATCACACTCACAAAAATTCTTGGTAACACTTTAGTATAGGTATTAACTATACTATTAACTACTATTAAGCACTATTAACTAGTTGTTTATTAGCATGCCTATTATTAAGATATTGGCTGTTAATTAGTATTTATAAAGCACATATTCTGCATGATCATATTCTACATCCCTAATCTTACCCAATACCTAAATTTAACAACTACCTCACCATTAATAAGCAGCAAATAAGGAGATTATTGAGGCAAAAGTCGTAGTTAATTGGGGTGTATGGTTCTATGAATAAACATGGAACCTTTCTATTTTACAAAATGTTCTTTATAGTAGGAAAAGATTCTTTAGATTTTTACAATATTTTTCACGCTAAGAACTGTTCACTGAGAGGTTTTTTGGCAAACCATAAATGGTGGTTCTATGGCATTGCTGTAAAAACCCCTTTTGTAGCCTTTATTTTTAAGATTGTGTTATTCAGATCTCTCTGTGTCTCCATCCTGACACTCCTTCAGTGAAATTGACCTACATGATGTATGGTTAGCTGTCAGAATAATTCAGCACTACATTCAGCAGACATCACACTCACGACTGCACAAAAAGGAAATCAGTTCAGCTATTTGGCCACCACTATTCAAATAAATCAAGTGAAACCTTCCTGTTTCACTCTCCAGTGTTTAATTTTGGAAAAGGAAAATCGTAATTGATGTTTCACGGAGAACAACACTGTAATTGCTTTTTCACACTGTATATTTATTGGCAGATGGCAAGAAAGTTAAATGCAGTTTTTTTGTTTATAAATTGTGATTTTTCTTTTTGCTTTTGAATTTATTTATATATGTTATTTTTGTTCTAATACTGTTATAATTAACAGAAATTACAAAACACAGATTTATTTCTATATCATACATTAATGTTTAAAAGTTTGGGGTTGGTAAGGATTTTTTTGTTTTTGAAAGACATATCTTATGCCCATCTAGGCTGCATTTATTTGATCAAAAACAGTTAAAAACAGTAATATTTTTAAATATTATTACAATTTAAAATCTTTTTTCTAATATATTTTAACACGTAATTTGCACAGCAGCCATTGCTCCAGTCTTCAGTGTCATGTGATTCTTCAGTATCTTGGTGCTCAAGAAACATTTTTAGCATTTATTATTATCAACATTTAAAACAGTTGCTGCTGCTTAATATTTTGTGGAAACGTGATACATTTTTTCAGGATTATTTGGTGAAGAGAACGTTCAAAAGAACAGCATTTATTTTTTTGTAATTATGTAAATGTATTTACTGTCACTTTTGATTAATTTAATGCATCCTTGCTCAATACAAGTGTTCACTTCTTTCTTTTGGATGATAATGTATGTGTTGAATCGAATGTTTTTAAGAACGAGTTAGTACTTACTAGTCCTCATTGTTCCTTGACTGACTCCTGCTCTGTATCTTCAACAGCAACGTAATCCTGAGGTGCGGCATGTGGATCTGGAGATTTTATAATGTCATGACACATTGCAGAAAGGGGATCAGGATGGAGTGGAAGGAAAACTAATCAAACCTTGAGCGAGCATGAGCGCCCCATTCTCTCCAACCAGCCAATCAGCTGAGGTCTTATGTTACACCTATCCCACATCAACAAAGCTCTAACCTGTACATGGTTTCAGTAGCTGATAAAATAGCAAAACCATAGCCAATACAGACAGGACTCCAGCTGGATAGAGACATGGCTAATGATTATTTTACAATGATTCGCTTTCAGATCTGTGGTAGCCATCAGAGCTTTGAAATCATGTTCATGGATTGTAAAAGGACCAATCTTACTTCATTGCACAATTTGCATGCAAAGTAGCATAAACACTCATTTTTTTAAAACAGTTCAACAGTTTTTACAAACTAAAAGTAAACAGGATATAACCATAAATAGTTAGCTTGAAGGGTAAAGCATCCATTCTGCTATATGAAAGCACTGGTTTAAATTATATGTAAAAAAAAGTTTCAGGTTACTCCATTGTTTTTCAGATGCACAGAGATGATGGCGTGTTCAAACGATGCCATTGTCATTGAAGTAAACTGATTTATTGAATGTTCATGAGTGAGTTACAAAAATGAAGAGTAATTGTAATGTACTTTTTGGAAAAAAAAAAAAAAAATTCCAATTTAAATTGATTTTTAAATCGGTTTAAAAAAAATCAGATTCCTTCATAAGTTACACTTATTTAAAATAGTACTAATAACAGAGGAAGAAAGTGTGTTCTAAACTATATTGATATATTGTATCCACATTTATCAGTAATAAGAGAATCAGATAGTACAGCGGGTATCCATGGCCCACCTCAGACCCCTCAAGTGATGAAGACTACTCAGATCTTCACATCCTTCCTATACTAAATGTACTAATGTCATTATGCTGCTTTCAGGACTGGTCATCTGTTTATGCTGTAATTTAGTGTGACTGAATGAAGAAAGCAATTGTAGATGTCCAAAAACAGCTCTGTTTTTCTAAAGTCATTGCTTGTTGTGTTGCCAACCTAGTTTCTGAACACTAGTCCAAGTGTTTTCCATTGTAAATAATTTCTAACTGTGAAAATACAACACCTCTCATTTTGATATCTGAAAAAGAAGCATTCAGTCCATTTAAATACCCTCAGTACACATGCAAACAGTATATTTTGTGGTAGTTATGTGCTCTCTTGTGCTGAAGTCTAGCCTGTGTAATGTTTTTAAAAATTATAAAATTTCCCTAGACATCTAATGCAGGTTGGATGAACACATTCAAGGTTAGCAAAGGTGAAGTTTAAAACTAGTTTTGGAAAAGGCTTTAAGACTATGTATATTTTAAATATGTTTATTTGACAGATGGCTATTTCGTTAGATCTTTGAGCTGTTTGGAGCTACTGAAGAAAGAGGATGAATAAATTGCAATTAATTTATTAAACCACTGAATATTTGTCTTTTTTACTGTTTTGTTTTATGAACAAAAAAAAATTCTATTATTTTTTCTATTAAAAATATAAGATTTTTTCTATTTTTAAAGGAATGAATGATTTTATTCCACAAATGATGCATTAATCAAACGTTACATTAAATAGATTTAGAATGTTACAAAACATTTTTATTTCAAATAAATGCCTTCAAGCTTCTTTTCATATATATATATATATATATATATATATATATATATATATATATATAATATTTATTATTATTATTTTAAATTGTTATAATATTTAATAATATTCTAAAATAAATGCAGGGGTAGGGAGCATTTAAATCTTTTATATTCATATATTTCTTTATGACAGCTCTTATTTAGCATGGCTAAAATGTCAATGTCATTGGCTAGTAGACTTATCAGTAATCTTAGTCTTTTATGTTGATTGGCTCAGATGTATTTCTGGACATTTGAGCTGCAACCTACAAGTATAAAAGGGTTTCTCAAAATAATGGAACCATATAGATTCGCACGCCTAATATGTAGCTTCATATAGGATTCTATACAGTCAATGGCAGCCGTGATTTCAGTTTGCGGTACAGGATGCATCTACAGCAGCAGGGACATTGTACATAGGCCGTGTCTCAAATTCTAGTAAGCATCCTACCTAGACAACATTTGTGAGCGCGTTGTGAGCGTTTGACTCTACGGTTCCCGAAACGCTGTCTAGGTAGGAAGCACACTAGGGTTTGAGACACCGCCACAGAGGGACATGAGAAACGTGTGGCGCATCTGTGATGGTGATCATGAAGAAAGGTAGAGACGCCGCGGCTGAACATCGGATTTCTTCCCACGACTGAGGGTTTGATCTCTCTGTGAAGGTATAGTGTGTTTTTTCTTTTGATCTGATTACTAATATTTACTCGACAGATTGTAAAGAAATGGACATTGCCGTTGAGACGCTTATATATCAAAATAAATCACTGATTCTGCGGAGGTTCATTGAAATCTGTCGATTTTATACATCGCGTTTTTTTTAAATTGGCTTATTGTGTGTAAAAAGACAAACACGATAAATTTGTGTTTTTCTCACAATATATCAGATAATATCGGATGTTATCTAAAATGCCTAAATGTTGTATTAGTATTGCTTTATTTCTTGAGTTTAACCATAACATATATTCTGTTTCTGCATGCTAGCCCGTTTGAATTGTTTATCCACTGTCGATATTTGATATTCGTGTGAATTTTCCTATTGTTATTGATGTTTGTCATAGCTAATACACCAATAGGGGGCGCTATCGGCCTTGTCTTGATGGCCACGTCCTCCACCTCTATTAATTCAGCAATAATGGAAGCATTACACTATATTTATCTGTTAATTTACCTTTCAGTATTGTCATTTATCTAACTTTAATGTGACACTGGCTGCGTCTGGAAAACCTAACGAGCTGCCTACCTAGACAGCATTATGAGGCGTCTTACAATGATGTCCAAAAAATGCTCCTCGCTAGATTTTGAGAGACAGCCAGTGGTGTTATTATGTACCCTCAGTAGACATCATGCACAGATGATTTACTCTGAGCTTTGAGCCTCTTTACAATGCTGCCTTGTAGACCCAGAATCAAGCAGCATTGTACAGGGCTATGAAAGCACAGAGACGCACTTCCATATCAGCCCTGCTGTTTGTGAAGGATTTCTGTAAACCTTGAGTATATTTATGTGATTATTTTGTATCATTGCAATGCACTTGATTTACAGTTCTTTTAAATATTAATAGATTTGAAGCTTTGTTTAATCAACCCTGTAATAGAACTGAAAGGCGATATCATTCGTATACACACAATAGGTCATCTTCTTTCAATGTCAAGCAATTTGATTCCTGCAAAATTTTGAATAATTAAATATACCGTTCGTAACTAGACATCCTTAACTGGCTGGAAAATGATGAAACTAATATTTATTTATTTAAAAATCATATTTATTTTATTAAATGTTATATCATTATTATATATTAAAACCAAGTGTTATTATTATTTTTGTTATTAAATTTCTTAATTGTTTGGAGTTTTGTCCTATGGTTTTTTTTTTTTTTCTTTCGATAGGTCACCCGTTTTGTTGTTCACCAGATAATGCTTTGAATTTTCTCATGCTGAGATCATAGAAAGATGATACGTTGCTCTGAACTACTAGTTAATTTACTTAATTGCTATATTTATTTACAGTGACAGTGTCCATGCTGTCCGATTAGGTAATGTTGCCAGACATCTGTTGGCACGTGACAAAAAGCCTAATGCTGTAATAAATAATCATCATCAGATAGCAAACAGTAAAAACTACATCTGTAGACATATAATTGAATTTTCCAAAAAAAAAAGCTGTTTATTCACAAAGCAGTTTTTTCTGCGTCTCTTGTTTTATACATGGCTTATGGGGGTGGAAGTGGTGCTGGGAAGGGCTTTGCAGGCACTTGAAGAGGACCTTAGTGAGAACAGCTGGAGCAGGGCTGGAGACCGTTCTCGTTGCACGCTGTGCACTTCAGGGCTTTGAAGGAGTCGGTGAAGCAGTTGCGAAACACAGACATTTTGCTGCCATGGCACATAGGGCACGGGACAAAGGCAAATCCACCACACGTCTGGCATGTGTCAGGGTGCTGAACCCTCTACCATCAGACAGAGAAACAAAGAGAAATGTAAGTGGATTTGAATGAAATACCTGATCTGTGTGGACATTATCTTTGAGATACAATCTGAGTGATGCTTTATTTATTTAATAAAATAAGACAAATGCAAGCTTGACAGTTATTTTGGGCTGTTCTGCACACTGTTTATGTAAATACACAATAATAATTTGAGCTTGCTGTTATTAGTACTTGTAATTTTATTTTATTTAGAAAGCATTTGCAAATATTGATGTGACCCAACTGTCAACCCAATCTCAAAGGGAGACGTAACTATTTTACATTGAGGCTTTTTTATTTAAACATTTTTTGAAATTTTTGCTAAAAAAACTAAGCATGAGGGTCCACTCCTAAACTGTATGAGATTTCATGAGTTTATATGAGTTTGCGAAATTGTAAAATAGTTGAAATTGTTGACATTCACTATGTTTGAGAAACCATTTTTGTATAGCAAATTGTGACTGCCAAATGCATAAATGTAATGTAAATAATATATATAATGTCACAGATATATAATGTAGTCTATGTGTAAAGAACTATAATGAACTGTAATAATAAACCTTTATTCTCATAAGTGGTTCAGTTTTCTTTTACAAAATAAACTGTGACAATAAACTAAATTTGACTGACTTTACTTGACCAATTGGAACCAAAAGACAAAAATGTATCTTTTTATGTAGACTATTGGTTTATGCTACACTTAAAAATTTATGTTCTTTATTGACATTCATAGTTCCATGAAGAAACTTGGTAACACTTTATTTTAAGGTGTCCTTGTTACACGTTACATGTACTTACTATTATAATAGCAATAAATTATGCATAATTACATGCAAATAACCCTAAGCCTAACCCTAACCATATAGTAAGTACCAGAGGTGGACAGTAACGAAGTAAATTTACTTGAGTATTGTACTTAAGTACACTTTTTGAGTATCTGCACTTTACTTGAGTATTATTTCTTTCTGGAAACTTGCGACTTTAACTTCACTACATTTGAAAGACAAATATCGTACTTTTTACTCAACTACATTTATATAAAGGTCCCAAATTAGAAAGTCGTTATATATAGCAGTTTTTACAGTGTGTGCATTTTCAGATTCACTGAACCCTTTTTCTGCGAAAATCCGGCCTGCGATCCTGTGTTGCCAAGTCTTACAGTATTTCTAAGCCTGCAGTTTTCCGCCTAGCTTTGAATGGACATTTGGCTAATTTTTTACACAAATCTGGCAACCTCGGGATCTACCCCACTAAACTAATGTAAATGTCCGCGCTACTGCACAGCTAAAAGCGCTCTAAAAAGGCATGTGTTAACTCATTAAAGCCCTTAGGAAAATTAACCATGTTTTTACTATAATAACCATAACTATGGTATTTGCAGTAAAATCACAGTATCCACAAATTCACTATTATCTCACTCATAGGCGTAAATCCCGGGGGGGACAGGACCCCCCCTATCTGAGGGTTGTCCCCCCTAAATATATCATTACAAGCAACTCTGTGTCTTGAAAATAATATAATGGACATATACTTAAAATAATTGTGTAAGTAGTAAAACAAAATAAACCCAAAAAAGCGTTTTAAGTTCAGAAATGTTTTGATTCCCCCCTCCCTTGCCTCACAGTGGTTTGGTCCACTGCCTTGATACACTCAGGACACGAGCCCGGTGGGAGTGGTGTTGCCAAGTCTGCGGATTTCCCGCGGACTTTTTTTTTTTTTTTTTTTTACTTTTACGCTCTTTCCGCGGGATGTTTTTCATGTCCGCGGGTTGGAGCGACCCCAATAACGTGATATTTAGCCCCTGGAACGCGACGTTTATCAGGGGAACCCCACCAAAAAAACGTCTATTTTACCCCACCGGAAATCCCCCTAGTTAGTTAGTTAGGCTAGTTTTGAGTAGCAATTGGGCGGGTTTTGCTGTGAAAATCTGGCAACCCTGGGTGGGAGAGAGCATTAAAGTTCCTTAGTAGTTATGTGTAAGTAATTAGGCTGTCAAGGCTATTTTATTCTCTTTAAACATCGGGTGAAATTATTCTTTCTCTTTAATACAGATGATGCTGGATCATTAATAAATTAGTCATGACAAAAAATAATGATATCCGATGTATTTTCTATGAACAATTTATAAGGTTACCAAGCTTAACACCGTAGCTTGTCACCCACTACAACTAACACAGCGATAAACCTGTGTGTGAACTGATATTAGGCTAATATTGTAGACCTACCGATGTGTTGGGTTTTGCTCAGTATGATGTTAAGTGGCAGGCTTAATGCGGTTGAATATCTAAAGAGACGTACTCGGTCCCAGACGAAACCTAAAATACTATGGAGGACGCAAAATAATCATTATAATATGACCGCGTGGTGAACCATATGAACCGAACTCATATTTAAATACGGTCTCACATGCTGTATACACATATCTGTCCTTACAAGTACAATTTTGGCTGTATTATTTGTGTCCCCTTCAAAAATTGCTCTTGAGAAATTTTATGTTTCTTGTCCCCCCTTACTGTTAGATGAAATTTACGCCCCTGATCTCACTATAGTAACCATACTTATGCTATTTGTAGTAAAACTTCAGTAACCACAAATTTACCATAGTTTCATTGTAACTATAGTTTAATTTTTGTTTAATTTATATACTTCCCTGACCAGTTTTTAGCAGCAGTTTACCAGTAGGCAAACTGCTGCTAAAAACTGGTCAGGGAAGTATATATATCTGAACATTGTCAAAACACTGCACATAAATACATATATTTTTTGCAAACAAATGATCAAAAAGTAGGCTAAATGAAAACTTTAGAATCTAAACTGGGAATCAATAAGAATTGAAAACAATAAGCAGAATCAGAATCGGAATGGATAAAATTCAAACAATACCCAACCCTAGCCACATGCTGTGAAGTTCACTGATTCTGAGCATTTTATGAACACTGATCAGTTGATGGCAAAATTAAAAAAGACAGTTCTTTGGTGCAACGTGCACACCCATGGCCATACTGAGAGAGTATGTTCCAGTTCTCTGAAAAGATTAAAGATTTGTTTTCTTTTCAGTGTTTGCTTTGCTTGCCTAAAATGAACCATATCAGAGTCTTCAATATCTCTTTGAAAGAGAACTTTGTAACTTTTAAACAAGTATTAAAATTTCAATTTAGTTGTATGAGTGTTAAATAAGTTGTTCCATTTCAATAGGTTTTGTAACATAAAACCTCTTAATTCCAAAGATAATACAAGCTAATAAGTGTATTCAGTAGGTTGCCTTAGTAGCATAAGGTATTGTAAGTATACAATAATGCGACAATAAACAATGCATTTACTTTTTACTTTTGATACTTAAGTACTTTTAAAAACATGTACTTCCATACTTTTACTTTAGTAAAAATCTGTCCTTACAACTTTCACTTGTAGTGGAGTAGTATTTGACCAGTAGTATCTGTACTTTCACTCAAGTAAGGAAGTTGTGTACTTTGTCCGCCTCTGGTAAGTACATGTAGATAATTAATATTACTCAGTACTTAAATGTATAATTACACTGTAACAAGGACACCTTAAAATAAAGTGTAACCAGAAACTTTAACATCCATGGAACCTTTTCAATGCACAAAAACTTATTTATAGTGAAAAAGTGTTTCTCTCATTAAAATGTTCTTCACACTAAGAAAAATGTTTCTTTTAAAAACTGTTCACCCAAATGGTTCTTCTATAGCATAGCTTCAAAAAGCCCCTTATGAAACCTTTATTTTAGTCTAAAATATCAATATTTACCTCTATTTTGGTGAGGAGATCCTGAAGCTCCCCTAATTCGTTCATTGCAAGTATTTTCTCTGCACCCTGAATGTGCAAAATGTTTAAATCATTATTCAGATTTCATAGCATTAGCATAATGACGTTCAGTATGGCATGAATTTTGAAACAGATGTGAAGCAATAGTTTGACCACTGACCCCTAAATAGTGTCCATCAATGAAGACCACAGGCAGTGAGGGAGGTTCACCCACTCGCTTGCAGCGTGTCTCCAGTTCCTTCCCATATTCACTGTCCAAAGCGATGTTCTTCTCTATGAACTTCACCCTGTGGTTCTGAAAGATCTTTCGGACCAGCTCGCATCGCTCAAATGTAGTCCTGACCACTCGAAAACTGGTGGTGTAGATTACAATTTGCCCGAACTCTAGAGTCAGTTCTGGCTGAGAGGGCCAAAGAAAACATAGAAGTCTGGCGTTAGACGAGAGAGGCTCTCTTTCACAGTATTCAAACTAATCATGACACATCTCACTTGCTTCCAAGAGTAAGCAAATGAATTTGCAACTAAACCTTCAGAAATAAGAACAAATCAGTTAAACATACTTAATTTTAAAAGTGTGGTTATAACTATAATTGAAAAGCATATTTTTATGCTTTCTAAGCCTGTGCAAGGTTTGCAGCAGCTTTTGCAGGTAACATGAGGCAGCAGGCAGCATCTATTGATTTTGTGAGTCACTGTTCTTGAGATTGACCTTCAGCATCCTTTCTAAGAAGAGCAGCTCTCATGAAGTGTGAAGGTGTTTTTCTTAGCAAAGAACAAAAATAGACTCAACCTTCACACATTTTGAAGTGAGACAAGAGAATGGACTTGGAAATCTCTAATGCAGCTCATTTATCTGTTACATTATGGTTTGGTTGATGCGGTCTTACAAGCAACTTATAAATGTTTGAAGAGTTCCAATCCAAAAGCCTCTAAAAGCCATCTTGGTCAAAAATGAGATAACGACACTGAGTGGATGCTCTCCACACATAGTATATGTTCATCAAGTACTTTCACTTCAAATGTGCTAAATCCCAGCCTCAACCCATTCAGAAGTACCAGTACTTACATAGAAACCTATACATAGTAGCCAGAAAGAAATGCTAATTTTAAAGAAAAACGTCAGACGTACTTAGAGGCTTTTGCATCTGAACTCTTCGTTTGAGGAAAATTGTACTAATCCTCAAATTCCAATAAGAACACAACTGCAAGCCTAGTGCAAATACTCTAGCATTGTAAGCCAGGCATTAGCATGAGTCAGCTGTTAAGATTAAAGTATGAAGTGCCAATAAACTTGCAGTAATGCAATTATTGTGCACTTATTGTCAGACTAATGATTCTCACCATCCTAATCTGACATCAGATAGCAGCTCATAAAAAGTTTATATACTTGTAATATTGACATACTGAAACATACTGCTGCCAAAGGTGGTCATGACAAATTTTTAGGATGACGAGTACGAAAAAACGCATAGGAAAATTTCGGACTCAGTGTGCAAGGACCTTCAGAGTAACTATCGAGAGTAAAGGTCCTTGTACACTGAGTCCGAAATTTTCCTATGCGTTTTTTCGTATTCGTCCCAATTAAAAATTCTTTTATGACGGACGAAAGTTTCAGAGGCAGTGTGTAAACACGATTGACACAACGCGAGGTCGTATTTATTTTTTAATATGCGACAATTTCAGATGCAGTACCATGATGCATGTGCATGCATTCCTCTGCTCGTAAACAAGATGCAGCGCAAGTGTGTTCTACATCAGCAGCAGTAAGCGCATGCATCGTGGTACTCTCGATAATGGCGGTGGATGTGATGAGGAGGAGAAGAATTGATCGGTAAAGTCATTATTTTTGTTTTAATTTTGTTTTATTTTTGAAAAGTATTCTCGTAGCTTTGTAAAATTACGGTTGAACCACTGATGTCACATGGACTATTTTAACAATGTCCTTACTACATTTCTGGGCCTGGGAACATTTAAGTTGCATTGCTGTCTATACAGGATTTCATCAAAAATGTCTTAATTTGTGTTCCAAAGATAAACGAAGGTCTTAAGGGCTTGGAACGGCATGAGGGTGAGTATATAATGACTCAGGAATTTTCATTTTTGGGTGAACTAACCCTGTAAAACATTTTTTAAAAAATGACTTTTTGAATGTTCAAGAGAACATCAGAAATAATATTTTCACAACTTAATGGGTACATTAGCAAAATGTATCTTTGTTTGGTGGGAAGAAATGTTCTGTGAGTGAAAGCACAATCATTGAAATATAATTACTCCTCCTGTCTCAATCGCCATGCCCCTCCATAGTTATTTGATAGACATCATGCATTACATTATTAAATAATGATCTTATATGTAGTACTTTTTATTGGTCAGTCTAATCCCTATTTACCCTCTGTTAAAAAAGGTAAAGAATTACATCTGATATCAGACAAAAGCTGTCAGCAATTTTTTCAGTGCTCAACTACAAAGCAGAGGTCCTGAGAATACATTAAGATGATTAGCTTAGCCAAAACACTTAAAGAAATGCATCATTAATCTTTAATCGTACAGTGATCTTGCTCAGCGGGACAGCTCGTTTGTCTGGCCAAAGCCTGTGAGAAGAGAACATGTTCTGTAACCAATAGCGTCTGAGGAAAGAGGCTCTGACCCTGTTAAGGACACAAAGCTTCCAAGCAGCTGTCAATATTAAAGAAAGCCTGATAATGTTAATGTCAGTTTTTCATCAGAGCTAATGTGCATTGACATCCACTGTCAAGATTTTAGATGTAAATCTGACCCTCAAAGACTTACCCCATTGTTTTTAGCCAAGTTATCAAAGAGTATTTGGCCAGCACTGACTTTGTGCTTGACTCCTCGAACCGTCCCATTTTTACTGAGGATATTCACTCGTTTGGTACTCAACACTTTGTCTCTTCCTCCTGCAAACATCAGCAAGTCATCAGGCTCACTTCCACTGTCATCCAACTCCGACCCCAAGAATCCACACAGATGTCCGTTCACCTCCCCGCTGGTGGAAGGAGTGCTGGCCCGGTCTGCCTCGGAGCTGCTGGTGCAGTCTGAATCCAGGGAATCCGACTGCCCATCATCCTTAAACATCTCTTTCAAAACCCGCCCGCTGTTCCCTGAGGCCACCCGGAACCTCACCCTCTTCTGCCTCTTTCCATCCTCTCGTGTCAAAGCCTCCTCCATTGCTTCGACTTACATGGTCCACAAAGAAAAGGTGATTTTAATCCCTTACTTTCATTGGTGGATGGAAATAATTAGCCCCGGTTTTGCTCCATGATTCCCCTGGATCCCAGGAACAGTGAACAGACCAGGAAAGAGGTTGATCTGTGAGTTACCATCAGCTTCACCACCAGTGTTCCTGTTAATAATGCATGTGGCCTTGCCATGGTTACTGAGAAAACTGACCATGAAGAAACTGATAGTCTTTTTAATAATTCATTATGCCATATATTTTTCTTTTTTTTTTCTTCTGTGAATAGCCTTGACTCATAGACCAAAAGTTTTTAAATGAAAGTTCTTTGCAAGTAAAAAAGGCATTTCTGTCATCATTCACTTATACTCATTTTCCAAAACTGTATGTATAAAACATGATTGTCTTTCATTGTATGGATAAATAATACACACAAAGTTCCACAGGGTTAGTAAATAACGTTTTTTTTTTTTTTTTTTTGTGATCTGCCACTTCAATATTTGTTTCACTATGTTTGTTAGCTGAGACAGCATTTTACATACATATGATTTGAGAGGGACATTGATTTGCCCTATAGGGGTTTCACCAGCTAGAAGTTCTGGTAAATTTTAAATATTGCTTGTCAGTAAGATGGAGAGATTTTTCTATTTAAATTAGCTACTGTGGTCCTCAATGCATCTTAGAGCTTCTTAATGCACTGCAGTTGCATGCCACTTAGAAGATTGCGCTAGCTCTGCATGCATACACCTGCTGTGCTTGAGCATGAGGGGAAATGGAGCTCAGCTCTCATTGGCTGGTATTTGCACCCATCTGCCCTCCAGTGGGGCTGCAGGTAGCATTGCGGCTGCTTTGTTACTACAACGGCACTGCAGATGTGGACAGAGCCATATTGCGTGCCAGCGAGCTCAATAGGCCAATACTCACATCTTGCATCAGAGTTGATGGAAATGGAATACATTATACATTAACTGGAACAAAGCCATTTATAGGCATACTGTTACTTTCTGTCTACACAGTCTGTACTAGAGAAAGGGTCCTTTTTTTTCTATTTTAGTATAATTTATAATTTAATTTATTCCTGTGATGGCAAAGCTGAATTTTCAGCAGTCATTACTCCAGTCTTCAGTGTCACGTATTGCTTCAGAAATCATTATGATATGCTGATTTGCTGCTTAAGAAACATTTCTTATTATTAGCAATGCTGAAAACAGTTCTGTGTGTGTGTGTGTGTGTGTGTGTGTACTGGTATATATGGTTTACGAGGACACAAATGTGTATAATGACATGGGTACTACAACGTAAACATGGTTTATGAGGACACTTCCTGTGTCCCCGTAAAACAAAAGGCTTAAAAAACATACTAAACAGTGTTTTATGAAATTCAAAAATTGCTAGTAGTTTCCTGTAAGGGGTAGGTTTAGGTATAGGGTTGGTGTAGGGCGATAGAAAACGCAGTTTGTACAGTATAAAAACCATTATGCCCATGGAGAGTCCCCATAAACCACAAATTTGTGTGTGTGTGTCTGTGTGTGTCTGTGTTTTCAGGATTCTTTGATGAATCAAAAGTTTTCTAATTGAAACTGAAAGACCAAACGTCCCACCCAAACTTCCTCTTTCATTATGAAGTACAACAACACAGGAAAGAAAATTGCACTCATCATCCATTTTCATGGATCTTAAGTGCTGATAACAGTTTTTAATGCCATATTCTGTCTTAAGCATCACTAGCAAAAAATGTCAAAGTTTCGTTACAAAATTATGGCAAATAAACAAACAAACCTCTGGCAATGGCCTCTTGTGCCCTCTCATTTATCATGCTGATCTGTCTGTTCTTCCCTCAGCCACTCCCCTTAAGGATTTATCTGAGTTAAACACACAGTCACATCAGATGCTCTTTGCATTTCAAACAGTAGCATGAGAAGAACCAAATTGCTTAACACAAAGACTCAGCATAATTCATCCTGTGAGTTACTGCCTGTATATGCATCCAGTGATTTACTGGAGACTGATGAATATTGGACTATATTTCACTTTGAAGTTCAACAAATCATCCGTTTCCAGGCACATGCCACTATACCCATCTATTTTATTCCGGGGCTTTTTCAATTTCCTCAAGATCACAAGACTATGGTGAACCATGACCTGGAGAGCTCATCTAAAGCAGCTCTGCCAGTGATAATTTAAACCCACCCTCATAAATACTATAATGCATCTCTATCGTTTCCAATTCAGGGTTTTTAAATCAAATCACCCCCTGCTTCTCTGTAAAGTCAATGCCAGTTTTGTGTGCTCCGGCTCTAAGGCAGATCTTTCACTAAATGATGTCACGTCAGAGCTTGTGATTGTCAGTGTCAGTGATCAGTGCTCAAGGCTGATCGTGTCTATTCTTAATGTTCCTGGATCAACATCCTTGTTGGCATGAAACAACAATGCTAATGAACCATAAGATTGTTTGATAGACTGACATAAGAACATATACTTGACAAAATCATTTAGTTTCTAGTAAGGTCTCTTGTTTATGGAAGATTCTTCAATTTGGGGAACTTTTCCTCTAGAATGATTTGAGAGAAAAACTGCTTTTATTTTATTGTATTTATTTTTTACAATAGGTTTAAAGGATTTATTTTAACAGCTTTATTTTTTATTTATTTATTTTATATGATTTATTTTTAAATTTTGTGTCTCTCCAATTTTTTGAAAGTGTGGAAAAGTTCATTTTGAGGGCTTTTTTTAATCTTTTTTTTTTTTTTAAATTCTCGTGTATATAATTAGATGAAGTGTTAAAATAAAGGAAATTCCACTTTGCACTTAAAATATGTCAGTTACTTTGGTAATTATGTGTACAATTTCTTTTTCAGTTTTTATAATGATCCCTGTTTTCAGCACTGCTGTCATCACCATCACAAGCATTTTAGAGAAGAATAATCTTCAAGAAAGCAATATTTATGCATGATTTATAAATATTAAGTCAAGGATCTCCATGAGTCATGGAGATGATTGACCCAACCATCCCATCATATAAAGAACAATGCAGATTAATGTAATTCCATGTTGTTTACAGTGATTTAAGGAATTAATTTGGCTTAAATCCCATGATTAAATGGAGTATTTCAGGTGCTTTATACATATGGTTCGATGAACAAAATAGATGAATTTCAGAGCTTAACAGTGAAATGCATTACCTGTGGCTTGGCACTTTATAAGAGGATTATGGAGAATTGTATGACTGATAAAGAGGTGGTAAATGGTAATGGTTAAGTGGTAAATATGGTTTAATATTACTTGTATAATTGAAAAGGTGTTCTCAAGCAGTTCAAAATGCGAGGGCTTCACTGATAGTCCTACTCCAGCAGGGGGCAGAGTCTGATCTTACTGATCAATGAATTGCACCAATCTACAGATCATATTTTCTCCTCATTAAAAGTGCACTTTTTTGCAACCTTTTTGCACATAAATACATCCATAATACTTTGTAAATACATTTATAATCATGTAAACTCACGTAAAATAAAACATCCATTCATAGTAGTTAAATAAAAAGAAATATTTAGTTAATATGATGCTTGGTTGATTGGAGGCCACCCTGTTAGATCACAAAAAGTGATACTAAATAAAACACTGAAAACAACGGTGCATCCTGCGCATCTACGTTTTTTTATTTAAAAAAAAAACAAAACATTATTTAACATAACTGAATCAACCTAAATACATTCATTTATACCAATAAAACTAATGATTAACCTTTTTTCAGGTAGAAAAAAGCTCTAGCAATTGCATGTTACCACTTTTTACAGATATTCAGTTTAAGTCAGTAATATTGGCCAGCACATAAGAAATTTATTGACTGTACATTTATTATAAAAAATATATATATATATTTATTTGCTTTATTTTATCCAGACAGTCTCTTTAGGGCCCATAAATTTCCCTGTGCAATATATCTGTGTTCAGACAAACAGAGTTTATGAGCAAAATAAACATGCAGGGTGTTTACGCTTTAATTAGATTCCTCAGTCAATATCTGTTAAGCCCACTGTCTTTTTTTACCTATGCTTTAGTGTCCCAGAATCCTCAGCTATTGTTAGCAGATCCATCAATTCTAAGGGGCCTTTCTGACCGTATCGGCTGCCAGTGCTGCCCAGGACAGATGGTGCCATCCGACTGTTGACTGACAGGTGTTGCTGTTGATACTCTTCATGACCCTATCTGGCTGAGTCTTTAGTCTGAAGCACAACCTCTTATTTTATTCCAGTCCAGTCCATTTTGAACTCATATTGACGCCACCATTTAAACCTATAATCTTGTTCTTAATGCAAAAGAATCAACATGCTATTTCTAAATACATGCATGGGCATTGTTGAATATTTCATGGTCCCAGCCACATGTAGTGAGTCTAATCTGTCAATACGTGTAGATCACACTCATAGCCTGCAGTGAGTACAGATCTTGTGTGGCCTGAGTGTTCTGATGGAGCGGCCGACTCATTTATCACAGAGATGGCCTCTGACCACTGCTTTGAGCACAGAAGATTCTAGGCCCACTTTAGTGGATAGTGAGATGTCACTCTGAGCAGTATAGCAAGAAGGATTGAACTTTTGTGTATGGAGGAGATATGAATGAGTCATGATGTTTTGATGCATTGAACAGTATTTTTTTTATTGGATCACAAGTATCTAAACAATATAACCACATATATAGTTTTAACAAAAATAAGTAAATATATTTGCTAGTGCATAATAAGTAATAAGAGGATGAGGATGATTTTAAGGGCCCGACCGGGGACCCGAGTGAATATGCTGTCCAGGGGGCCCAGAAACCGTAGCGGCGCCCCTGTCCATATGACTCATATGTATTCCAAGCCTTTTGAAGCCATACATTAAATTTATGTGAGGAATTTAAGGGGAAGTACATAATGGCAGCCTTTTAATTAATGTTAGTGCTGTCAAACAATTAATCGTGATTAATCGCATCCAAAAACATATAATATGTGTGTGTACAGTGTATATTTGTTATGTATATGTAAATACACACACATGCATGTATATATTTCAGAAAAAAATATGATATGTTTATATATTAAATATATACCGTATGTGTGTGTATTTATGTATACATAATAAATATACACAGTACACACACACACACACGCACACATATATATATATATATATATATATGTAAACAAAAACTTTTAGTTCGGATGTGATTAATCGCGATTAATCGTTTAACAGCACTAATTAATTTTAAAAGAGAAATTTTGAAATGGGAGGTTGCATTTGAGTTCCTTTTAGATTGTTTTATTTTATATAATTTATATAAATGTACAGTGTTAATACACATTTTTAGACAGGCTATTATATGCAGCGTTTAAACCAAATGTTGGTCTGGTCAGCACAGATGGAGGGTGGGAACAAGGTTGGACATTCATGTGTGTTCAACAGAATTCATATAAAAAGACTGATCTATTTATAACTGTCTGTGAATGAGAGAGCGCGTGTCTGTGTATGTATTGAGAGGATGAGTCATTGTTTAGACTGATATGTGCTCAAAGATAAAACCGCCGCGCACATAATCAAAGAGGCAGGCATCTTGTCACTGTTGCTAGGCAACCTCAGGAGCAATAGCCCCAAATCCAGGCGGGTGGATGCCGACTAGCTTGAGAGAAAACCCAAAAAAGCTCTGGAAATAAGACATGTTATTATTTGTGGGTTACAATTTCATAAATCTTATATTATAAGTACAATACGATGAAAGATATACAAAGCGGATGTGTGTGCCTTAATCAGGCTTTTAGGCAGTTATATAATAAAGGCGGAGAATATGTCAATATGTTTATGAAAAATTAAATTGTAAGCATCTGAGTGCTGTTCTTTGTTTGTTAATTTAATTTTATCCATTTGTCTAATTATAATAACATCAATAATACTAATAGCAGTTGGCCTGAAGAAGAGGAAGGACGTGAAACAGGAATGGAGAATTCCGTCCATCAACATGTGGCTTGTTGAGAGCAAACCCTCAGCATATCAGCAAAGCCATAATGTTTTCTGGCTGAAGGGTAATATGAGAGGCAATTGCAGAGTCGTGATTGCTTCAGGGCCTAAAATAAAGAAATAGTGGGCTGTCATTGTCTCTGCAATCCCCCTTCGAAACAATGAGAGTAACTGCAGCGAGGGAATCTCAAGCAGACCTTTTTAACACTGAGATCACATTAGGGGGAAATGTTTTGGTTTAGTTTGTATTTATCATAGTAAAAATCTTGCTTTGTATATCTAGAGACCTGGTTTTATTTGAAATAGCACAAATATTGTTTCTATAAGAAATGTATGTTTTCTAGAGTATGAACGACCAGACTGTGTACGATGTATTGAGACTAGACCCCCCTCTGCGCTCTTATTTGGTACGGTCCAATTTGTGAAGCGGCAGAGCTCGCTCACATTCAGTGTTTCAACCGTTTATCGATTTCTGCGCGTGCTGTGGAGATTTGGCGTTCAGCTCCGCGCGCTGATGCTGGAGCGTGTTATTGAGGGCGGAGCTGTCGGTGTTCATCAACAACAACATGAATCCTAACACTAAATAAATGGTTACCGATCACGGGAGTCGGGGAAGGCTACTTTGGTGACGGTCACCGGCGCTTAAAACCCCTAGACGGGTGAAGAGAGAAACGCGACGCGGAGTTTTATGCGTTGAGTTGACAGGTGGACCGATGCCGCCCGTTCAGAGAACTATGTCGGATCTCCGGACCCGAGCTGAAGGTAAGACACGCTTTTAGTGCGGATCTGTGCCAGTCTGTACCTGTCGTCTTGAGTTTCGTGACATGTGCACAATCTTTCTCGTGCTCGACAACTGTTGCGAGAGCACTTAAAGCAGATTGCATTGGGCTTCATTGCGAGATTCCAGCTTGCAAATAAGTTGGTTCACAATTGCTTTTAAAAACAGTGGGCAGCATTTGATATTTATATGTGGGTATTTATAAAGGTGAGACGCACAATTGGTCCAATAGGACATTATATAGTTAATTTCATATTAGGAATGTCATCAGCTTTTTATTTATTCACGTTTTTGTTGATATCTTCCTCTCCTTAATGTCCAGGTGATTAAGGTGAATGCTGAAGGTGTGCGTGTAATTATTAAGTTATTATATTATGTAACGTTTTATTACTTGTGTTTTAGTTGGTCATAAGAAGTAGGCCAAGTATCGTTTGTAACTAAACACTGCTGTGTTTCCATGTCTAATTAGTCTTTTTTTCTGTTGCTGTCATGAAATGTCCTTGCTCTCCTAGTCATATAAACATAATTCACAATTAAATGTCAATAGGTCATTCGCCTTTAAATAACCACAGGTGTTGGTGGTGGATTGAATTTTGATTCTACTCTATGTTTCGAATCTTTTGAGTCCTTAAATGAAAAGATTCATTACGGTGATTTGAAGCTTTTGAATCTCTTGTGAACCTTTCTGTAGGTTACGCATTGATCTGTAAAATGGTCTGTTTAATAATTTCTATATAGTTCGGTGGGGTTACGTTACGCCAGTAGATGGAGTTAAGGTATGCTTTTGTGTATTTTAAGTGAATCACTGAATCATTCACTCAACCGATTCATTGTAAAACACCGACTCGCTCACAATCAACTCTTATTGTCATCTGCGTGAAATATCAAGTATATAAATGTACTAAATCTGACTCCAGAAATGGTGTTTATGCGTCTCTATAAATCATTTCTATGTTTTCCCTCCATTTTGTCAAATGTCAAATCTAGCTATATACAAAATACTGCTATAATAAAATACCGAATGTCTCGATTGGTAAAGCTTCAGATGCAAAACACCGACTCGTTCATTGAGGGGGCGTGTTCGTTCAGTAGGTCCAACCAATGAAATGTACCTTCACAGTTTGCGCTCAAATGCTATTGGTTCGTGTTTTAATCAGTCTTTCGAGGCAGGACAGTGGTCTCGCACTTCGAAAGGGAAAGACTGAAGTGAACGGAATATGAATCGGCATCAGCAAGTTGCTTGCTCTGATGTGCTTCACCTGCAGTATTTGGGTATGGCGGGGACTTTCTCTCATATATTTGTTTAATTTGTTTTTTGATGTGTAAAGGCGTCTGCTGTGAGTCTGATGGATATTGATCAGACTTGCTCTCTGTCTGTCTGTCTGCATCATGGATAAAATGTCATGCTTCCAGTGACCTTCCTTGTTAAGAATCAGACTGCTTGCATGTATGTGAGTTTGATTTACAGTCAAAAGGCTGCTAGAAATAGTGTTGACTAATTCAAATATCAGCATATTTGAACAGTTTTACTTCCTTGTGCCATTGACTTGTTGATACTGGAGAAAAACTTGGTTGGGAAAGAGTATGCATTTCTCCAGTGCAGCCTGTGATGCGTCATAGTCACTATAGTTTGAAGGAGATGAAATAGAGGCCATACATTTTACTTGAATAATTTAAGAGGTTCTAGCAAGGGCCGATTGCACTCTTTTCACAAGCGCTTGTGAAAATACAGTCAGTAAGACAGTAACCAGCTCTGTCGGCCCAAAGTCCAGCTCTCATCTTGCTGTTTTTCAGTTGAAAAAGCATATGGCTGGTTTTAACCTTGGGTTTGGAGCATGCTATGCCTCCTGCCGCCACATTTACCGTGTTTGAAAAGTATCCTGTTCGTCAGTGCAAGCACTTCCCAGCACTAAGCGATCAATAATCCTGCATGTCCGATCAGCCCCATGACCTACACTGTACCAGTTTGAATGAAAGCAAGAGACCTGTTTTAAAATGCATTATTTATTGCTGCTTGTGCCGGTTTTACTCTCTCCACAGACCTTGGTGTGCGGCACAATGTGTTGTCTTTTTGTAAATGTAATCACTGCAGTGCATCAGGCTGGCTCGTGGCGGGGCAGGGCGGGACCTTGGCAGAGCGTCGGCCTAATCCACTCATACCCTGTCTAACAACTCCCAGCTTCACCCTACCACCTACTCCATCTTCAACTCCTCCTCGTCCCCCATGTGTCTCTACGCTTTGGGTACATCAGAGCGCTCGCCAGACAAGGCTGGGGTGGTTGCCAAAGCAGCCTTATCTGCGTGGCGGTTGGTAAGCGGAGGTGGCACGATTCTCAGATTGGAGGCAAGGATCACAGAGTGAAGCCCACACCAATGGGAGTGGGCAGGCCTGCTGGAGACCACAGAAATTTAATTTTATTTAATTTATTTATTTATTTATTCAAATTTATTCTTTTTTTTTAGTTGCCAAACCTTTCCAGAGAACTTTTTTTATGGTCTAACTCAGCCAGTATCTGCAATGCAGCTGTAACTTTTTTCCATTTTTCTTCTAGCTAGGCAAGACAGGTTTATATTAAAGGTAATTGTAGCTAATTTCTGTCTCTATTAACACCAAATACTTTTCGTTCCGCTTTCATAGAGCAATTTCCAGAACAATCCCCTGATCTTCAGTAGATCGAACAAACAGGTAGCTCTGCGTGTAACTCCGGCCATTAGTTCAGCTAATGTTATGTCATGCTGTTTTAACTGGGGATACATATATTAAAATCCTTGTACGATACTGATGGGCTGATCGTTATTTTAATTTTATCACAGGTAAAGGGCTGATTTTAAACGTTAAATAAATGAAAAATAATCTAAGATGCTACAGTTGGATTTAGGCACCACAATATTAACATGTAAAGTGTGTGAAACCGATATTAATTTTGAGATTTGCTACAATTTTTGTTGCTTTTTAGTGTTTTTAAGGATTAACTTTTGAATATCCAATACTGACTGATAAAAAAAATCTCTAATATTGAATGTTAACCTATATGGTATTTTGCGCAAGCCTAATTTTAACATGGAACAAATTACTTAAAACACTTTACCTTTAATATTGGGCATAGACCGTAGTCAGGATAGACGCTGTATTGACAATTTACCATACTGTCAAACCACAGTACAGTTCATTGAGCATTGCACTAATATGGCACTACCCCGATTAAGGTGTATTTTCTTGAGATTCTACAGTTGGATTTTTTTTTTTTTTTTTTTTGGGATAAACATGAGGAGTATTTTACTTAAAGCAGGATCATTAGTGTAAAACAAATCTGAAAAGTTTTGACAAAACAAAAATGCTTGGCATTATTTTTGTAGACCTCTGTTATGAGTCTGTTTCTGCTTGTGTGTGTGAATGTTTGGGTCCAGGCACACTGTTTTCTCTGTGTTTTATTGCAGTAGTAATGCCGAGTAGTGTTAAATCTACTGTCTAGTGTACCGAGAGTGTCATGTCTAACCTCTTGAATGTATCTATCTCAGTCTCTCAGTGGAGCTATTAGTGTGATTCACAGTATTGTTGTTGAACAACTACATTGACATACTCCCACCCACACACACACACACACACTTTCAACCTGTTTAGATTATTAAAGCACCTGGGATTGTTCAGATGATGATTGACCTCACTTTATATGGATCAGCAGTCATGCACCCACTCTTATAAAACAGTGAAGTGCATTTTAGGATCCAGTAGCCCTTTTAGCTACAGTAACCAGCACATTTTAATCGTTAAGCATCTTTCATTCAGAAGTAATGTTTTTTTTTTTTTTTTTTTTGAATGACCAGGATTTTTATGACCATTTTAAAATATTTTGTTCTGTCCCAGACTAATGCAACGACAAGCTGCAGAAATTTCGCACTTTGCTTTTTATAATGATGCAAACATATGAAGATTGTTGAAACACAGCCTCTTTAGGCTGTGTGCTCATCATTTGTGTAGATAATGGCTGTAGAGTTGGTGACAGACAGTCTCATCTTCCATGCCCCACAGACATAGTGTTTCACAATGCTGCTGGTTTGCTATTTTTACCCTGACACTTTTGAAGATGGATGTCAGATCTGTCAGTACCTCTAGTGATCTTTCGTTGGAGAGGCCTGAAATAGCCACAGCGTATTGACAATTTACACTCAGAGTAATGAAAGCTGTCTATGTCACCGTATTTGAAATGGGCACATGCTGTGATCACTGACTTTATTGGTTTGCCATCTCAAATGTGATGGCTTAATGGGCTCGCAAATCATTGTGGAGGATGCAGAGTTAAGTTTTTGTTAGCCATAGATGGGTTGGTGCTGTGATGAACTGTGGCGTAATGGAGAAGTTGAAGTCACAATTAGGCCTGTGTACATTGGCAGTAGTGAGGTGTGTTAACCATTACCACCTACTGTGCTTTCTCATTATAGCTATAATCAGAAAATCTTGCTTTCCTTTTTTAGCAGTTAAAATGTTTGCAACTTTGAAGTGATCATTCAAGACATGTTTAGTTAGTCTTTCTAAATAACACTGACATTGACTAACTAGTAGAAACATGCATTCAGCAGATGCCTGTATGACTGTCTGTCTTCTGCTGAACAGTTACTGTGAAATGTTTCAAGTGTGTGTGTCTGCATTTATTTCCTGAGAAATGCAGTAAAAACTGTAATATTATGAAAAATTATTGCAATTTCTGTTTTCTATTTTAATATATTTTAAAATGTAATTCATTCCTGTGATGGCAAAGCTGAATTTTCAACAGCCATTACTTCAGTCTTCAGTGTCTCATGACCCTTTAGAAATCATTCTAATATGCTGATTTAGTGCTCAAGTAACATGACTTGTTATTATCAATGTTCAAAACAGTTATTTTGCTTAATACTTTTGTTAATGTTTTTGTTGAAACTGAGATACATTTTTTTTTTCAGGATTCTTTGATGAATAGAGAGTTTAAAAGCACAGTATTAAAAATGCATTCTTATTGAATAAAAGTATTAAAAACAATAACTTACTGATTCCAAACTTTTAAACAGTAGTGTAATTATTTTGTATTGTCTGTACAATGGAAGTATTTGTTGTTATGTTTTGGACCCCATTGACTTTCATTGTAAGAGCAAAAACAGTTGAAATTTTAAAAAATATCTTTTTGATATTTTTTTTTTTAATTTTACATTTTCTTGTGCTGATTTTGTGGTAAATTTATGTGGGATGGATTTAAATGTTGCAAACCCACATATTGGCAGCTGAAAGCATAATCAAATTGGCTGAAATATTTATTAAATGAACATGCAAATCAGCAGTGCTTAGATTGTTTGTTATTTAACTATATAAGTTGTTATTGGAAATGTATCTTAAGTACTGATTATTTACTTAAATTTTGGGTGTTCAAATTATAATAATAGCAATTGTAATAATGGCTAACAGCAAGAAGAGTCAGTTGGGATTATGTGTTTGTCTGTGTGTGCACAGAATCCAGTCTATTGTTTTGTTTTTTTTTCTTTAATGAACGGATCGTACACATGGTGCATGAAATCTGCTTCATCATTCATGAATCCGTCCAGCCTAGTGTCTTTCCCTCTCTCTTTACTGATCACCCTGTTAATCCTTCATTTTTCCGCCCCTCCTCCCGTCCCTCAGACAGTCCTAGTTAGTTTCAGCTCAGCCTCAAGGGAACAGAGCGGGAAGAGGGATTCTGGGTCTTAATCATTATTCCATCGCCTTGCTCTCGCTGGTCTAGGATGGATGTGGATGCTGGATCTTCATTTCTTCTTTGAGCCCAGTTAATTCAGCTGTGGATGCTCATAATCAGCGGTTACTAACTGATGTAGTCATATTATCCGCTCTCTGTTCATGGAAGAATTAAATCCTCTCAAGACGAGGATGTGGCTTCATGAATACATATAATATAGCGTGTGCTGAAATATTAATCCACCCTAGATGAATGATGCAGATGGTGGGAGATGCCTTATTTGAATCCGTCATATGGATTTATTAATGTTATTAATGCTTAAAGCATGCATACACATGCACCAACTCATACCTATGACTTTTTAACCTATTCATCCACCCACACTGAGCAGAATACATCAAGACAGATTTGGAACTAATGCACATGGCTGGACCAAATGTCACTCATCGGGACTCATTACAGCACCCCCGTTTCTTGGGAAAACAAATCACAGTCTTTTTAACTAATTAAGCAGCCCTCAGTGTCTTAGTGTCCTCTACTCCGATTAACTTTAAGCCAGGGGCACCCTGGCATTAGCCACGTATCTGCGCTTCAACCCCCTGCTGCAAACTAGTCTCTTTCTTACTGCTCTTTTAAAATGTCCATAATCAACCAGTGTTTCAGTAAGGACTGTTTCACCTGCTGCCTTCAGCATGTGTACTGCTGCTCACCAGTCTTTGACCATTACAGCAGCAGACCAGAAGATTAAAGGCTACTTGCCAAGTCCAATGTGACTAAAGCCACGTACACGCTACAGCTCAATATAGCTGTCACTCCTCTTCTGGGTGCTCACCTCAATGGCTTACTTACAGGAATGACAACCACATTTTACAACCAAATTCACATTCCTAATAATGTGTTAAAATACACTATAGTTCAAAAGTTTGGGGTCAGTAATTATTTTAATTTTTTTTAATTTTATAGAGAACTGTAGGATGGGTTGAATTGGTCAAAAGTGGCAGAAATGACTTTCACATTTTACAAAATAAAAAAAAAAATAAATAAAAAAAATAAATATATATATATATATATGCTTTTCTTTTGTTAGGATTCTTCTAAAGAATAGAAAGTTCAAAGTATTACAGTATCCACAAAAATATTAAGCAACAACTGTTTAGAAAATGTGTATAAAATGTTTCTTTAAGCACCAGATCAGAATATTAGAATGATTTCTGAAGTATCATGTGATGCTGAAGACTGGAGCTGCTAAAAATTCAGCTTTGCCAGAATAAATTTTGTAAATAGGAACAGTTTTAAATTGTAATAAAATTGCACAATGTTACTATTTTTGCTGCATTTTTTTTATTAGATAAATGGTGCCTTATTGAGCATAAATATTAAAAATATAAAAACTGTTGAGCATAAATGTGTCTTTGGTGGCTAGTATTTCGTAATTGGTTTTATTTATTTATTATTATTATTATTATTATTATTATTATTATTAAAGAACTTTAATTCAGCAAGTATGCATTAAATTGGTCAAAAGTGGCAGTGATGACTTTCATATTGTGAGCATAAATATTAAAAATATAAAAACTGTTGAGCATAAATGTATCTCTGGTGGCTAGTATTTCTTGTCAAAATAAAAACAGATGAAGCTGTTTGTGTCCATGTTTTCTATTTGCAGCTAAATAATATTAGCACTTTGTCAACCATTGTAATTTTAAGTGACTGTATTTTGCATTAAAATTAAATGGTCACCTCCATAATTTTGTAGTGTGCTAAATTTCTTTGTTTTCTGCAAAACTTCTCTGAAATGGCTAAATGTAGTGATGAAAGTTAAGAGTTCGGAGGCTAGGTCAATATTTTAATTTATTCAAATGAATTGCAAATCATTTAGAGGACATTTTAAAGAGAGTGAAATAAAAAATTAGAATCGATAAACTGGAACTTGTTCTTCATAGTGCACATTTGTCCAGTATGATGCCTTATAGAAGTTGTTTTGAAATGCCTGTTTGATAGTTTATTATTTCTTTAGATGACTTGCTTCTTCATTAATTGAACTGTACGAAATTGTGTGAAAACCATAAATTTAAAAAAAAAAAAAAAAAAATAAAAAAAAAAAAAAATATATATATATATATATATATATATATATATATATATATATATATAAAATAGGTTTGGCATGTCAGATGACAGTAATCATAGGCATTGTTCTTTACCAAGGGAAAAAAAACCTTCAGTGCAGGTGTTCTGGGTGTATTTGTGATCTAGTAGCCCAATTTCAGAGCCTGTTACAAAAGCCCCTAAGACACAAAGCGGCGATTTCAGCCCATCACCCTTGAGGACTCAATCAATACATGCTGCCTTACACCAAACCACTGACATCAAGCCAGGGATTTGCTATTTTCCTCTCTGTCTCGTGTTGCTGTGTTTATGTGCAGGATAAGACATGGCCTTGTCATTTATTTCAACAGATGCTCCTCGCCCCCCGTCAGCTCCCTGGCCTGCCAGGATATGTCTTTTTTTATGCATTGAGTGATTAGAACACCAAACAGGTCATGTATGGTAATGGCATTCTCCGTTGTTTCTGTCATAATGCCACTGCATCCATTTAATATCACTAGTGTTGACAGCAACGCCTCTGTAATCTTTAAAAGTCAACCCCCCTCTCCACAGACACATGCAAACAAGAGTCAAAGCTGCGATACTCAGTCATAAATCAGAAGAGAGGCCTGAAGCAGTACAGAAGATACATTGAAATAATGACTTCCTGTGAATCATTTTTACAGGCTGCACAGCAATTGAGGTTGATAGTGGTCAGCACACATGCCATAGGTCTGCAAGAGAAACTCTCTAATTGCTCTGTGCTTGAGTTAGTCATGCCTGGACTGCTATTCTGTGTCTATGCTGAAAGTTTTAGCCTGTTTTATTGATCAGGATAGTACATGCAGTGTATGTGGGGAGAAAAAAAATTTGGGTAAACTTTGCCTTCCAGTACATGATATTGACTTTTTGTATATTATCTGAGAATCAAATGCAAATGACAGTGTTCAGTATCATTGTCATGTGGCAAACGTGTGCCAATATTTAAATACAGGACTTTTTGAAATCATTCATGACAGAATGTCAAAATAAGGCATTGCCGTTAGGAAGTGATGCTATCAACATAATGTCTCCCTTTTGGAGAGAAAGATCTTTGTGTGCCAGAGGAAGAATGACACACATTTTGTCTCCCTTTTGCCATCTTTCGTTCCCACTGCATTCGGCCAGTCTCTTACACGCACAAACAGCCTTTCAGGCCATATCAGAGAGTGCCAAGTCAAGAATAGGGCCTCTATGCCCCTCTTCCTCCAGCGGGCACCCCTCTGGATTGTGTGACCCCCATGCCATTGTTCTAGCTGCCTGTCTGTTGGCTGACACAAGCAATAATCCTGAAATCTGGCCTCCCTCCAACCTCATTACAGCTCCTGCCACCATTGATCCTGCCCCCAGAGGCTTCCCCTCTGGTGACACTTCCCTCTCGCTCTCTCTTTTAACTCACTCTCTTTCTCTCTCTCTATTCCTCCCCATCAGCTTCCTTTTTCACTTGCTATTACTCTGTGTCTTTCACAGTTTTTTGTGTCATCTCTCTCTTTCTCCTGTTGTTTCTCCTTCCTTGTTCTTTCAGAGAGAGGTGACTCTCAGTTGGCACACCTGTTCTCATTCTCTCTTCCCTTTGGTTATGTTCATGGCGTCCATAGGCTGTGACCTTCAAAGCAGACCTGTTTGCGAGTATGTTGATGTAGGGCTGGATGATATAAATGAATACTCATAATAACATCCACATTGATTTTGTTGGTTATATTGCGCAACATTGTGCAAGTATTGTGGTGGTCAAGGAATTTTATTTATTTATTTATTTTTTTTTTATTTGGACATTAATTTTCCTAAAGACTAGTTTCTTGATCCTTTCTCATTTTGTGACTCAAGTTTCACAGTGTCATCATGTAAGTGTTTTGATTAGTATATGATTTAAATGTAAGGTATAAATGTTTTTTTTTTTTTTTTTTCTCCAGTTCAAGCTGTTCATTTCAATAAATCAATTCAGAACTGATTAAATATTTTTTTTTAATTTTATTTTTTTGCATTTTCACTCAAACATTCTTAGTTCCCTTGTGTTTTTTTTTTTTTTTTTTGAAGTTAGTACATAAATATGTTAATGGAATTTATATAGGCCTATATAAATTGAATATTAGATATAGTTTTTAGCGGTATTAGTGAGACCAAAAATTAGTCCTGGGAAATGATTAATCACATCCAAAATAAAAGTTTTTGTTCACATAATATATGTGTGTGTAATATATGTGTGTGTACTGTGTATATTTATTATGTATAAATAAATACACACACACACACACACACACACACACACACACACATGCATGCATGTATGTATGTATATGTTTAAGAAAAATGTTTGTATATTAAATATATATATATAATATAAATTATATGAAATAAAGACACATACAGTACATATCTTGAAAATATTTATTTATACATTCATGCATACATACAGTCATGGCCAAAATTATTGGCACCCTTGGTAAATATGATCAAAGAAGGCTGTGAAAATTAATCTGCATTGTTAATCCTTTTGATCCTTTATTTAAAAAAAAAAATCACAAAAATCTAACCTTTCATTGGATAAGAATTTAAAATGGGGGGGAAATATCATTATGAAATAAATGTTTTTCTCTAATACACATTGGCCACAATTAACGGCACCCTTTTATTCAATACTTTTTGAAACCTCCATTTGCCAGTTTAACATCTCTAAATTTTCTCCTATAATGCCTGATGAGGTTAGAGAACAACTGACGAGATCAGAGACCATTCCTTCATCCAGAATCACTCCAGACCCTTTAGATTCCCAGATCCATGTTGGTGCTGCTTCTCTTCAGTTCACCCCACTCATTTTCAAGGGGACTGGAATGGCCATAGCAGAAGCTTGGTTTTGTGCTCAGTGACCCATTTTTATGTTGTTTTTGAGGTTTGTGTTTGGATTATTGTACGGTTGGAAGATCCAAACATGGCCCATTATAAGATTTCTAACAGAGTCAGTCACTTACTGATTTTTTTTATCTGTTGGTATTTGATAGAATCCATGATGCCATGTGTCTAAACAAGATGTCCAGGACCTCCAGCAGAAATATAGGCCCACAACATCAAAAATACAGCAGTATATTTCATTGTACACATGGGGTAATTTTATCCCTGTGTTCACCAAACCCATCTTGAGTGTTTGCTGCTAAAAAGCTCTTTTTTTTTTTTTTTTTTTTGTCTTTTTTTTTTTCTGACCATAGAAGCCAGTCCCATTTGAAGTTCCAGTCGTGTCTGATAACTGAATATGCTGGAGTTTGTTTTTGTATGAGCTAGGAGAATTTTTCTTAACCCTCCCAAAAAACATGTGGCGATGTAGGTGCTGTTTGACAATTTTTTTTAAATTTTTTTTTTATTTTATTATTTTTTTTAAGGTTTTCTGACCCCGAGACTATTTTCTGCAATTCTCCAGCTGTGATCCTTGGAGAGTCTTTAGCCACTCAAACTCTCCTTCCCACCGTGCATTAGGACAATATAGACACGTCCTCTTCCAGGCAGTTTCGTAACATTTTATGTTGATTGGAAATTCTTAATTATTGCCCTGATGGTGGAAATGGGAATTTTCACTGCTCTAGCTCTTTTCTTAAAGCCACTTCACTAATTTGTGAAGCTCAATTATCTTTTGCTGCACATCAGAAATATATTCTTTGGTTTTTCTCATTGTGATGGATGATTAAGGGAATTTGGGCTTTGTTTTCCCTCCTATTTATATTTCTGTGAAACTGGAAGCCATGGCTGGATAATTTCATGTTCATAATCACTCTGGAGTGCTCAAAATTGTGAATATGAATGGGAATATACTTCAGAGATATTTTACTCCTAAGAATTTCTAGGGGTACCAATAATTGTGTCTGTGTATTAGAGAAAAACATTTATTTCATAATGATATTTCCCTACATTTTAAATTCTTATTATCCAATGAAAGGTTAGATTTTTGTGAATTTTTTTTTAAATAAAAGATCAAAAGGATTAACAATGCAGATTAATTTTCACAGCCTTCTTTGATCATATTTATTAAGGGTGCCGATATTTTATAAACAAACTTTTTTTTTTTTTTTTTTTGGATGTGATTAATTGTTGCCCAGCACTACCAAAAATATGAAAAAAGAATATGAAAGTCAAATAGCAGATCTGGTGAGAGGGAGAGGATGACATGGAAAGCAAGGAAATTCAGTAAAACAAAGAGAAAAAACAGGAAGAGTAAGAGGTATCAGGAGACTGATCTGGAGTTTGTTCCTGTGTCTGGCTGACTGTTGTGTAGCTGAGGCGTGACTAGCCTGCAGTTAATGAAATTAGTGCAGAGGGAGGCAGTGCACCGACGAGGGAATACTACGAGACGATTACGTACAGAAATGTGTGTCAGACACTGAGCCTGGACGTCACTGTCTCTAGAGGGAAAGAGATGAGAAATGGAAGGAGCACAATACAATGAAAGCCACTCTGCAATGTGAAATGCAAGATTACTTGAGATATAATGGGAAACTCCTGGAACTGAGTAAGGGCTTCAACAAAAATATTTTGATTCTGCTCAGTTGTGATTACTGTGCAGTATTAATAATACACATATACAGAAAATTGGCCGGGTTTTTTTTTTTTTTTTTTTCCCAATATGCCAGTTTTATTGTTTTGTTTTGTATTACGCAAGCAGGTTTACAGCCAAGTGAGCTGATGCTGGAAACATGCTTTACTATAATGTCCGCTTCTATTTAGATACAGGCTTGAAAGGATTCAGAGGAACCAGTCATTTGGACCAAAGAGCTGAAAGCATTTTAAGTAATTTAAAATCTGTTTTAAAATGATTACTGTTTTCCACTTTGTTCTAGACTTAATGAACATAGAATATTTTAAACACTGTAAAACATGTAAAACTTGTTAATAAATGGCATTATTCATTAACATTTTTGGGTGATGACAGACAAATTGTTGAATTTGAGTTTTGAATAATTTCCATCAAGAGGAAGGATTTCTGGTTAATGAGAAAATAACTGCTGCACTGAGGTGCTTGTGCTCATATAGGTTCATTTTAGTGGTGCATCCATGACATCATTGTCCTTTATTCATTCTCCAGTTTGTTTCTCAGTAGGGGTGTGAAAAACAGAGTAACTGCATCAGTCACTGTCTCCTCACTCCTTTCTCCCAGCACCTACTGCAGTCATTAATTATACAAGTTCTTGCCCTTAATGTGGTAGAGCATTGGATCAAATGGGAAGCCCTCTTAATCTGCAGACTTACTTTGGTGTTGGTTTTCCAGGAAAAGATGTTTAAAAATCCTCTGTAAATTTGTTCTGATCCTTTTTTTAAAAATTAATGTCCATAATTGCCCTTGATAAGAAACCTTGTTGTCAATCAAATTAAAGTTAGTACAATGAACCTTGAATAGCATGATGTCTGAACTGGTATGTATAGCCAAGTTTCTCTAAATGTTTTTTTTTTAAATTATTTGATTGGTGTTGCCAAAAGATTTTTGCACAAACATGAGTTAAAAATGCCAAAGCATTTTTTTTTCTAAGATGTTAAGCTACAGTGTCACATGATCCTTCAGAAATCAGTTATTTTTGTGTAAACCATGAAACATTTTTTTTCAGTATTTTTTGATGAATTGAAAGCATTTCTTTGAAATAGAAATCTTTTGTGTCAGTGTAAATGTCTTTGTTGTATTCAGTGCATTTTTGCTAAATAAAAATATTAATTTCTTTTAAAAAAAAAAAAAAAAAGGCTGAATGGTAGTGTAAGTGGTTAAAAAAAAAACTGTATTTTCTGATTCATTACTTAGTGTTCACAAACATACCTGTTCATTTTTGTAGCAAAATGTAAATTATTTTTGCTACTTCAGTACTTTAAGTACTTTTTCTTATTAGTGCTGTAGAAACGTATAAGTGCAGTGTTTCCTCTGATTTTTTTCCAGCTGTGGTGGCAGGACTATTTCCCATGGACCACGTCCCCTCCCCACCCGAGAATCACGTGCACTCAATTGAATCGAACAAATAAATTAATGACAATAAATAGCACAAACAAAAACAATAACAAGATACAAAATTAAATTAACAATACTTTATTTTTCAGTAAGGTCTAACTATAATATATTACTACAGAAACTGAATAATCTATTCAACTGTAAAATAACACTGGATAGTCTTCGCTGTATAAAAAGACGGTAATGACAGACAGCAGCAGGTTTATTTAGGCTACTATCTCTTTTAAGACCTCGTGCACAGATCTAATATACACAGGGCTCTATGCTTACTTTTCTTTTTAGGAGCGCTTGTCCTCCTAATTCAAAAAATTTAGGAGCACCTTCTGATCAGTAATAATCAAATTCTGATCAAAAATTAGCCTTCCTAATACGAGGTGATATTTGACTCCTTAAAGTGATTTACAGGGGCATTTTCTTTTTACCTTTGTAATGGCATTTTCCTAATTTTGTTAAAAGTACGTGTCATCTATGTCAAATTCAGAAATTTATTTTTATAAGCTTTTTAAAATTTCTAAGTAAAACAATATAATAAGTAGAATAAGACAAATAAGTTAGAAGTCATATGAAATTAGTATTAAAAAAATTAATTTGTACCACAGAGGTGACACAGAAGAGCACAAAAGTGGCTTGCAGTTGTATTTTCAGATGTTTAATGAGGCTCAGTGGTGGCATGAGTGCAATTAAATTCATAAATACATGTTGAAATCGATGTTTTAAATATAAAATTTTGAATACACAAATATTAAATGATTTGAAATAACTGAAATTATATGTTAAAAATTCAACTAAAACCGCCAGCAAGTGGCGACAAGTCACTGATTTTATCACTAAATCATTCATTCTATTGATTCGTTTGAAAGGCTGATTCATTCAGGAATGAATCAAGTGACTGCCTTTATGAATGGGTAATCATGAATCACTGACTCACTAGATTTGTTTAAACACGCACTTAGAGATGTGCAGCGGCAGAGCTGTTACTTTATTTGGAACTATTTTCCTTGATGAAATGGAGCAAAATCAGATAGTAGTGTTATAGTCAGACAATATTAACTTCTTGTTTATTGAACTGTTGTATTAAATCAATATCACATTGACAAACTCCCTTAATAATTATTAAAAGCTCTCACTCTCCTTAGTTAATCGCGATCTGTGGGCACACAGAAAATGGTGTATAAGAGAGTGCGCGAGTGAATTTTCACTTTAAATAAGCGAAACTCAAAAGCACATGCAAATGATACATTCCGTTATCTGTCATCGCGTTATAAGCGTGGAACCTGTGAGAATGAGTAGAATTATTATTATTAGCCGCAATTCCGCGCCGAAATTCAAGTCCTGCTCTGTGCTCTCTGCTAATAATTATTTACCTGACTGTGAATGATGCGAGCGGCGTCACTATGATGTCACTGAGAAGCTGCAGCCGTGGCGGGGATGATTTTTGGTGTGGCGGCCCGCCTCGGTAGAGTGGATGTAGCGGAAACACTGAAGTGTATAAGAATAAACTATATAAGTGCTTCTTTTAGTATTTATTTATTTATTTTTTACAATTGTGTCCCATGATGTGAGGATTTCCCCCAGCATGCCGTTGTCATGCCCTTCGTCTCACCTCTGGTTCCTGCTGTCGTATTTGCCCGGCCAGCTGTCTCCGCTCTTGTTCAGGCTGGGTCTTGACCCAGGTGCTCTGCCCTGCCAAGAGATGCCAAACATTTCCAGCTTATACATTTCCTCTGCACTGCATTAACTTTCAGTTTTCTGCCTACGCAAACAAGGATGGTGATTGAAGTTACTTTTAATGATTGGACCTAATTTACACCCCTGCAGCACCTCATGGCTTATTTACAACTCGCCTCACCAAGAATAGATGGTAAAACAAGGGAAGCCTTTAAGACTCGCATGTAGATTCAGAGGACACCTGTTGAAGATGCCTGTGAAATTTTATACGAGCTGTTTTAATGTTTGCTGCTATTGTTGTCATGGCGTCCATTAACCGTAGCCTTAATAGCAACAGTGTGTATCATTTGGTCCCGTTTCATTCCCACAGTTGGATTACATTAGCACTGTTGGAGCTAGCATCTGCTGCTGTTTACCGGCCAGTCATGCCTCATATAACCAGCACCTCTAGAGCACTAGCAGGATTAGCACCGGTATCACGCCTAGAGGTCGGCCGATTTTTGGCATTTTTTTTAATTAATCGGCATCGGCCGATTGTGCTGCAAATTAGGCCGATTTATAGGCAGGCGCATCTGTGGGCAGCTAAGCGTTGTTGCGGAACGCCAGAGAATCTCTCTCCCTCAGCTCACACTCTGCCAGGGTTGCCAGGTTTTCACAACAAAACCCGCCCAATTGCTACTCAAAACTAGCCCAATCGCGTTTCGAGGGGGTCCCCCTAAAAATCGCATTCCGGGGGGATAAAATACACATTTTTTTTGGCGGGGTTCCTCTGGTAAATTCGCATTCCAGGGGCTAAATATCACGTTATTGAGGTCGTTCAACCCGTGGACATGAAAAACATCCCACGGACTTGGCAACACTGCAGCCGCGGCTTGTTCACACACAGCTTCAGCTAACAATGGCAGGGCAAAACAGACCGTTTCGAAAGCGGAATTACGTTTTACCCTACTAGAATTGATGCCGGAAATTTATCATATTCATAAGTGCAACAAGTCATTTGCATGTGAAAGTAGAAACACATTCAATTCAGACGAAACTTCTGGGCTGATTATAACGTGCACATTAACTTTCCTCATGAAATGTGTGTGTGTGTGTGGGTCCGACAATAGCCTCCATGATGTCATCGCTCGTGGCCAGTGCACTCTTAAGCAGTTATGATCAGCAGGTTGCGTAATATGTAGGGCTGCAACAACTAATCGATAAAATCGATTATTATCAATAATGAAAATAATCGACAGCGATTCTCATGATCGATTAGTCTGGTCTGCCCACAGTGCACGTCCAACTTCAGCCGGTCGCCTCAAATTAACGTTACAGCATTGAATAACGCATTTCTATGGCCAAAATGCATCTAAAAATAGTGGAGGAAACAGAATGAGATGCTGCAGGAGAAGGACATGATCCAAGCTGCACAAAACATGAGAATTCTTTATTTTAAGCTTTAAGCTAATACATTAGCGTAATGGCTTGCCCTGTCAGGCGCTTTGACAGATGTGTGTGCGTCCTCAGCTCAAAAACGTTCAGTTTACGGTCATATCCTTATCTGTAAATGTCTCTCATTCACGCGAGCATTTCCATTTTTGCATAAAGTTCCGTCCTGACAGTCTGCGTTAAGTTTAAATCTTTACTGAATGAGGGCGAGCGCAGCGGGCGCGTGAACGCGCGTCAGAGAGGGATTAATATTCAGCGCAAAAACATTCATTGTGCTGAAATAACTGTTGTTAAACGTTAAATTAAGGTTTAAAAGTCAACATGTAGTGCGCGTATTTAATGAGAGTAGGAACTGTAAAGGGATAACCGTGTATATAGTTGTCTGAATATAAATATCAGATGCTTCATAGCCACCTTTTACAGGATAAATAAATTACAGTAAACGTGACGGTGATCAAAAAACACTGAGTTTGTGTTTTTATTCGTCTTTATTATCTTTATTTTTGGTGAAGAGATTTAAACTATAGGCCTATATATAGTGCTTAACAAATTTATTAAAACAAATTTATTTAAGGTTTATAACAAATAATGTAAGCTTTGTGCCACTGCTGCTCTAAACTAACAGTATTGGTGTTTACTAAAATAATTTTTTAGCTATCTGTATTGGTTAGTCCTCCAATATGCCTAAGCTCTTTAGTAATAGTTCGCTATTTCTAATGCTATAATATAATTATTTCTGTTATCTATGAAAGAATGAAAGATCTATGAAAGACTTTTTTCAGATACCCAATTACAGTCAAAAAGTATCTAAACAATGCCAGCAAGGATGCATGCTGTTATGAAAGGCAGGAGGCCATTTTTTTTAATTATGTGAATAAATATTTAGTTGTTTCAGTTTGTTATTTTTCCAATAAATGACAATAACATTTTTAGATTTAAACAATTCTTTGACAGATTCCTAAAATATTTGTGTTTTCTCTTTATTATGACAGGTGGTCTAATAAATTGTTAAGCACTGTATGTTTTCATAGCATTCATTTGGCACGTTTGTTTGAAGGACATTGGGGAGAATGTGGAAGTGTTTTTGTCAATAAAATAAAAAAAGAAGAAAATGTAGCTTTTTATCCGATTAATCGATTAATCGAAAAAATAAAATAATCGGCCAACTCATCGATTATCAAAATAATCGTTAGTTGCAGCCCTAGTAATATGTGTGAACTCTTTTATTTTTGTTATCACTGGCCATTTGACTTATAGCAGTGTCCAGTGTTTCCCATACATTGAGTTATTTGTGGCGACTCGTCACAATATCAGAACTGATCACCACAAATAGATTTTCCAAAAGGCTTATACTTCCTTGAATAAACTGAGCACTGCACGTTTCAAAATTAAAATGCAGCACAGGTGTTTTTATATGAATGTATCTTTGAAAAATAACCGACTAAGCTTCGATGTCATTTTCATTTAGTCTTTCCTGTACTGCCTGATAAAGTAGCATTTGTGAGCGCAGTGCTTATTTGATTACAGCTGTTACCTGGCAAAACCCGCAAAGCGCCTCCTGCTGGCAGAAAATGAATTTGCAGTCTGTGGGAAACACTGGTGTCTTATACAGAACTGCTTTGAGAAGATGCTTGAGTTTTGAGCCATGTATTATTACTCTAAATTGTGCTACTGCTACTATTACTATCTTGTACCCTCCAATAATCATTTACTCAAACTCACTATTATGAGATGAATGGGGGGAAAAAAGTAAATCGGCCAAAAAAAATCAGCATCATATATCGGCTAGGGCTGGGCGGTATATCGAGTTTGTACGATATATCGATATTTTCTTTATATGCAATACGATATGAGACAATACCGTTTATATCGATACATACAGTAGTTTGGTACGAGCGCATCTGAAAAATATAGCGGAGGACACAGGCTGTGCTGCAGCGGAGAAAGTGCATAATCCAATTTGTTCTAAACATGTGACAAGCTTTATATTAAGGGCTTTAAAAACTGGTAAGACATAGTATAGTTTATAGTTTCGCATAGTTTAAGTGGCTCGGCCCGTGGTCAGATGCTCTGACAGAAAGGCTGCGTGTGCCGCTGACAGAGACGCTTGGCTACTCACGCTGTTTAATGTGTTTGAGATGTGCGGTTTCCCTTTAATGCATAACTTACATTTCACAGGTATATTCTCCGTCTATAAATGTTAGAAAGTCATGGAAATATTTCCATTTTGCTGTCAGAAGTGCATGAGCCTTCTGCTTTGCGATTCTCCGCTAAACTTCACAGACTTCAGTGAATGAGCGCCGTCGCGCGCCAAACAGATGGAGCTCAATTAAATAGGAGCGCAATAATTCTGACTAAAATATACATTTCGCGAAATTATTTGTAGTTGGACAATAAATATTACATAGAATTTTAAACCTACAAGTCTATTTTTATGATCGCACTAACTGTAAAGTGACTGTAATGGGGTAATCAAAATAGCCTAAAACAACTTTGCTTTTGTTCTTATTTATTTTAATTTTTAGTTTAGTGAATTTAACTTCCGCTTTAAAAGCCTTATTTTTATTTTTAGATTGCAGTGTTACAATATTAGAATAAAATGTGATTTTAACCCTTTTTTGCACATAATATAAAGGCTTACATGGTTAAATTCACTTTATTTGTTTTCATAGCCTTTAATATGTATTGTTTTGTTGGACAACATTGGGTGGTAAGTGAAATATATATATTAAAAACAGATTTTTTAAAATCCAAATACAAAAACGAAAATACCGAGATATATACCGTATATCGCAAATCGGCCAAAAATACCGAGATATGAATTTTTGCCCATATCGGCCAGCCCTAATATCGGCCATCGGCTGCCCTGATTTCTAAATATCGGCATCGGCCGGTGAAAAACCCATATCGGTCGACCTCTGATCACGCCAGATAAAGTTCAGGCTCCAGCTGGGTTACCTATATAAGCCTGTGCTATTGGAAAGTTCCTCCTGAGCCTTAGGGAATCCAATAAGCCTCTCATCTTGTGCCATCGTTTGGGTGACCCGTTGCATAACTTGCCTGGGATGGCCAGACATGTAATGTGTGGTGGCTTGTTGATCAAAACATTGAGGGGGAGGTTAGGAGGACTATTCTTAACCTTCATCTTTAGCTGAGAACTAGCAAAAGGATTGTGTGACAGGAAGTGAGGAATATGGCAGTGAAATAGGATGATTATGTGAATTTTGACAGGGAAATTTGGGGGTACTTGCTTATAATGACTTTTAGCTTGAGAAATGATAGAAAAGATATTCTGGTCAAGGAAAAGTTGGTGAGGGGGTGGATGAAGGGGTCCTATAACATAACAGCTGGGCTATTTACATGCTAGGTTCCTCTTAAATCTTTCTTTTCTTGTTGTGGTTCTAATTACCCAGCCACCCTGCCAGTGCTTTCCTGTTTTAGCATGGAGCTTTCTCTTGGTAATGTTTAGTCTGATTACGTTTGTTATTTTAGTAATATTCATATGCTATTATTGTATTTATACATTTTGAATTGGCTGTTTTATATGTTCAGTTTTCAATTTGATTTTAATTTTACGTTTTAATAATTGAATTTTTTGCTTGTGACTAGGGGTGTTTGATATGACGATTTTTGATCGTGGACGATAAAAATCTCTCCACGATCTGCTTTTGAAGAAATATCGTGCTAAAGTGCACATTCTATCAATTACAGTTCTAGCGCCGCCGTATCAATATACTGTACAACACGACATACAGCGGTAGAGTTACTCTGACAGGACACTGCACTTATTCGCGATTGCAAAAGTACATTATTTGCATACAAGCCTTGCCGGTTAAATGTTTCATTTGCCCACTGGTCTGACTTTCGCTTTTTCTGACCGCATACACCAGAAGCACGCGCACTAAAAAGCCCGTCTAACAGAGCCTGATTACTGAGCTAAGTTATCTTTTTGCGCTAATACTGTCAAAACACACAACGGTTACATAGACTCAGTTGGTTATGTCTAAAATGAAAGTAAACAGATGAGAGACAAACGGATGCGTGCCTGTATATTAGATGCTTGCAGGTCTTAAAGGGACAGTAATAAACATGCAGCCGACTGTCATTAAAGGGATAATTCACCCTAAAATTTAATATGTCATTATTTACTCACTCACATGTTGTCCCAAACCTGTATTAATTTCTTTCTTGTGCTGAACACAAAAGAAAATATTTTGAAGAATGTGGGTAACCAAACAGTTGTTGGTCCACTAGAGCTCTCAAAAAAAAAATTTGAATTTCGAATATTCGTCGAATTTAAAATAAAAATCCACATTCGAATGCAAAACGTTGCATTCAAATTTTAGGTGTGCGTCAGGCAGCCTTATCAGTGGTGCACGAGATGCGATGACGATGTAGGTAGGTGTCATTGCATTTTATGGTAATTTATGCATTTTATGGGTTTTTTTTTTGGTTTTTTTTTTTAGCCTATCCAGTTGAACCCACTGGATACGTTGTTCATTCACAATACTGTGGAAAAAGAGAACATCAATGCGGAGATGATGTTGAAACGTCAAAACTGAAACCAAGCCGTTCACACAGAACTCATATTTTGCGCATTTTCTAGAGGGACATCTATCACCGTTGCACTCGCGTCTCGCAAAAGAGAGTCGGATATTTAGAAAGCCATTTAAAAGTATTGTAAGTTCAACTTTGAAAAAAACGTCTCAAATTTATGGCGGGAGTGGTCTTTCCCCATTCCACTGCATCTCATGTTTTTAAATGGCAAAAAGTAACGTTACTCCTTGTGATTGGTTTTCAGTTTGTATTAAACTGTGTATACATGATGCTGTTTTGTTTCTAATTGTTTAAGCAACTTAATTATATATGGTTGAACATTATTTTAAACATTATGCATTATTTTTCAAAGATAGTCGTGTTATTGCTTTGAAGAACCGTGGATTAGTAATATTTTGCTCGATGTGCCCTCTTGTGGCCTCAGGAGAGAAGCCAAAAGCTTTTTTTCCTCTAAATGAAATTGTCTTTTAAATTCGAATATAATTCAAATTTTCATAATATTTAAGTACAAAATTCAAATTTAGTTTTTCAGCCGTTTTGACAGCCCTATGGTCCACATTGAATTTGATAGTTCCTATGTAAGTCACTGTGGACCTACTCTTTGGTTTTCCACATTCTTCAAAATAGCATTTATGTTTTGCAGAAGAAAGAAACTCTCACTCAGGTTTAAAACAACTTTTGAGTAAATGATGGTATGAAAATAAAACACTATGACAGAATTGACAGACAGATGACAGTATTATTATTTTTGGGTGAACTATTCCTTTAACGTTAATAAAACAAAACGCAAAGAGAAAAATCACTCGCTACTCTTGACTGAAAAACTTTAAAACAGTTGCTTTAGGAATCAGTTTATATAGTGTTTTATTTTTATATTTGTTCATTCACGCTAAATACACCTATTGTACCTGAAAATAAAGCACTGTTTGTTTTATTTGTATTTTATGTGTATTTGTAATGTGTATCTTCGTTCTTATTTTTTAATAAGAAAGATAAAATAATGACAATTTTTTTATCTTCTCCCACTTTGCCCTAAATATCTGCCATTCTTTTTTTTTTCTCTTATTTTTTTTTTTTTATTTTACCTTGAAAGGCTTTGTCTTTATAATAGGGCAATTAGTTTGGCTGTAATGCTCAGAAAACTTGCAAAATAGTAAAACCAACATGACAAAGAATTGTGATTTAAAATTAGTGAATCGTGATATTTAAAAAAAAAAAAAAAAAATCGTGATATGATATTTTTTCCATATCGCCCACCCCTACTTGTGACTTTTTTTATCTTTCTATTTAGCTTTATTTTTGTTTTGGTTTTAGTAATTCTAGTACTTCAACTTGTTTCATTTCAGTTAATTGCCAAGGCAACACTTCTGATCATTTCTATGTTTTTCATCTAATATTCATATTTTATTTCAGCTTTATTTAAATTTGGAAAAAGATTTTTAATAGCTTTAGTTGTAGTTTTAGTTTTACTTAAAAATACTGGCTAATGCAGCCAAGTCCTAACACTCAACTGGGATTTAAATGCTCCGTGTGTCAAAAGTTCTTCAGAGCCAAAGATTGACTGAGTTGTGCTGGAACTTGTGGACACCGACGTAAGCAGATGCGTTTCCTTTTAATCCCTTTTCCAGTGTGTTGTCACTCAATTCTTGGAGCGCATGAACTTACCGGCAAAAAGCCTTTGAAAGCTTCTTATCAAATTTCCGTCTTCAGATTCTGTAATCAAGATGCAGGACAGTTGTTTCTTAACTGAACTGTACCACTGCAATATCTGGAAGTTCTGTTTGTGTAATATGAGAATTAAAGTTTCCACTAGGGTGTGAGTTAGGGATGCGCGGTATACTGGTAATGGAAAAATACCGGTGTATATATTAAATTTCCAATGGTACAATGTGTTGCCACAGGAGGCAACACATCAAACCTTTTTAAGCATTTGTCGCTTGCTCATCCTGATCTTTTCAGAGATTTAAGAGATCGACAGGTGAGTACATCATTCATAAATTCAGATTTAATTTGAACTTTTATTTACAACTGATCAACGCACATACAGATGCGAAACAGTAAGCTTAAATGTGCATGTGTGACACGCTAGAACCAGTGAAGTTTTGGTCACGTAATATATGCACTTGCGTTTCATACAATCGAATATTAATTGAATTTGAATTAAGCAAGAGTTTTGCTATATTAATTTTAGTATCAATGATATGAAGGGAATGTTTCTCCCGCGCTGCCGACCGGTAATATGAAGCAGAGAGTGAGATTTATATCTGAGAGTTAATAACGTGATTTTGAATATTACTTTGATTGTTAGAATAACACTTTACAATAAAGCAACATTTGTTGCATTAATTCCGTTACTTCAGTTGTATTTTTTTTTTCTTCAAACTCAGTCAAAATGTAACATGTAAACAAGGTTTTTTGTTACATTTTGAGATTGTTTGCACTGAAAAGATAAGAAGATTTGAATATATTTTCATTGTATTACTTCAGTTATATATATATTTTTTCTCCAACATCATAATTTAACCTACGTTCCCTGTATGTTTTTTGTTACAGTTGGATACAAAGGTTTTAAGATATTATTTATTATTATTATTATTATTATTATTGTTTATTATTATTATTATTATTATTATTGTTTTTTATTATTATTATTATTATTATTATTATTATTATTATTTTAATACAAATTTTTTTCAATTCACTTATCTTTTGAATCTGGTTATTTGTCACCTATGGTATCGATTTTAATATTGATACCGAGGTACTACATTCTGGTATCGTACCAAAGCCAAAATTATGGTGTTGAGCCATCCCTAGTGTGAGTGCCAAAGTACTCTGGCAGCAACATTTCATTTTTTAATTTTGGGATTGGTTGATGGTGGGGGTGTGCGATATGACGATTTTTGATCGTGGACGATAAAAATGTCTCCACGATCTGCTTTTGAAGAAATATCGTAGTATCGTGCTACAGCGCACATTCTATCAGCTGCTGTTCTGGCGCCTCCGTCTCTATATAACGTTACTCTACAGTGTTTCCCCTACCATTATCTTAGGGGGGTGCAGGTCAAGTTCATTTTCTTTAATTTTATTTTCTCTATAGCACCAGATCACAACAGAAGTCATTTAAAGTTATCTTTCCTATAGAACAGGTCTATACCTTGTTCTTTTATTAAACAAACTAAATAGCCTTACGTTATTTGTCTTATTTACACGACGGCATGTTATTTCTGTCTCTACTTTACATTCGCGCTTTCTGTATCGCGCACAGTGGAGTTCCGCCCCGATGCGCGCACACACACACACAGACACAAACGTACGCTCACACACAAGTGAGCCCAATCCCACTAGTATTTGTAAATATTAAGCCGCAAAAAGACTATTTAAATATGAATTCTGCGTGTCTCTGTGTTAATGTATGGCGCAGATGCGCGGTTATGTTTACTACTCATACAGAAGCACCCGTGAAGCTTGCAGTGATATTAGCGTCTGCCGCCTCACTAAATGAGGACATAAACACATGAACAACATCTCCAGAACTGCTCTGAGAGTCACTTCAAGAGCATCTGACCATTTCATTTGAGTAAAACTATCATCATATCATATACACACAGAAATGTAAAGATATTCACGGCAACCCGTCAAAATAAAAGTTCGGGTTTCAGTTGTAGACATTGCGGCAGAAATATATTCCTATTGTTCAGTAGAATGTACGTAATAGCCTACTAAAATGATTAAAACCTTATTTTTAAGGAATAATCATAAAATGTCTTCAATGTTTTAATTGTAATATTGAATCCCCTTTATTTTCCAAAAAAATAAGATTTGTTTAATTTTCATTAATTAAATTAAATGAATGTTTTTATGCCGGGAAAAAAAACACCCCTCCGCCCCCCCCCAAAGCCATAAACCATAAAACTGCTGTACAACGCCACATACATTCACGTCAGTGTAAACTCAGCGGTAGAGTTACTCTCATAGGACACTGCACTCATTCGCAATCACAAAAATACATTATTTGCATGTGGTTTAAAGCCTTGCCGGTTAAATGTTTAATTCGCGCGCTGGTCTGACGTGCGCTTTTTCCTGAGCGCCGCATACACCCAAAGCGCGCACACTAACTCTGTTAAACAGTGCCTGATTACTGAACTAAGTTATCTTTTGCACTAATACTGTCAAAACACTAGGGGTGTCGAAATTAATCGTTGCATCGATGCATCGCGATGCAGACGTGAACGATTCTGTATCGATGCAGTAATAGACCATAATCCATTAGCCTATGACGTCATTCGCATACGTGCTTGTCACGCGAGTATTAAAAATGCACTTTTTTAAAATCTGAGCTTGGCTTTTTCCTGCGTATGGCACGTGTGTGCACTAGAGACAAACGTGGCGGCATCATTGCTCAGAATATGCACTGTGAGACACGTGCGCATTGCTTGACAGTGCTTCCACTTGCTGTTATTTTAGTCTTTTACTTTAGATATGCTTTCATTTCTGCCGTTTGGAATGCAGTACGTATTAGATGCACGAAACTCACGTACTGACAGACTTTCACGTGCGCTTTGTGTTTGTTTGTCCTGAAGCTCTGCAGTTAAATGCACTTGCATCTACTTTTATGATACGAAATTAATGTAAACACAGTCAGTTATGTTTTTAGAACAGGACAAAACATCTGATGTGTCGAAATGGATCTGTGCATTAGTGTGCATGCAGTCTATTAAAGCTGCCAGTGTCTATGATCTCATCAGTAATAATCAAATGGTGGTAATGCTGAGGAAAAAAGGAAAACCCATAACTATGATTACCCGTAAACTTTTGATACCTAAAGCACTCCCAGATACTGAAAGTGCTTTTTGTTTATCACTTGTAATTCTTTTCCCACCTTTATTACTTTATTTCCTTGTATGTTATGAAGCTGTATTTACTTTTAATTCTTAACAATAATTAATTATATACTAATATTAATAATTAATTAACATAATTATTTTAAAAAGTAGCCTGCTTATATATAATTTAATAAATGCACAAAATAAATTTGATATATTCGTGATGCATTGTGATGCATCGTGATATCGAATTTAATCGAATCATTGACATAATCGTAATCGAATTGAATCGTGAAACCAGTGCCGATTCACACCCCTACAAAACACACAAGGTTTACATATAGACTCAGTTGGTTATGTCTAAAATGAAAGTAAACAGTTGAGAGAAAAACAGATGCGTGCCTGTATATTAGATGCGTGCATGTCTTAAAGGGACAGGAGAAACATGCTGCCAACTGTCATTAAAGGGATAGTTCACCCAAAAATTTAATTTCTGCAATTATTTACTCACTCACGTGTTATCCCAAACCTGTATTAGTTTCTTTCTTCTGCTGAACATAAATGCTATTTTGAAGAATGTGGGTAACCAAACAGTTGCTGGTCCACACTGAATTTGATAGTAGAACTGTTTGGTTTTCCACATTCTTCAAAATAGCATTTATGTTCAGCAGAAGAAAGAAACTCATTCAGGTTTAAAACAACCTTTGAGCGAGTAAATGATGTTATAAAAATAAAACACTATGACCGAAAACAGAATTTTTATTTTTGGGTGAACTATTCCTTTAACGTTAATAAAACAACAAAACGCAAAGTGAAAAATCACTCACTATTCTTGACTGAGGAACTTTAATATAGTTGTTTTAGGAATCGGTCTATATAGTGTTATTTTTATATTTGTTCACAGGGGCGGTTCTAGACCCTTTTTAGGTGGGCTTCAGCCCCCCTATTTGTCATCTTAGCCCCCCCTAAAACTATAAGCTATCTGGACGATCAGGCCAGTGCTTCTTCTTCAAGAAAGTTTATCATTCTCGCTCGTTTATTGCTCAATGTGGTACTCGCACGCGGTGATGGATCGTTACTGTGCACGCATAGCCTATATTTGAAAGAAGTGCGCACGTGCTGAGAGGCACTGCACGGACAGCGCAGAAAGTACCGAATCACAGCCTGGTCTCATGAAAATGCGTTTCATTGGCACGGTTTTCTGTTTTTATTTGGTGTGCTATTTATACGCAGAAACTAACTTTGGCGTGCTTATGAGACACACCTTCCCCACACCCCTAAACCTAACCATTGCGTCTCATAAGCATGCCAAAGTTAGTTTCTGCATATAAATAGCACACCAAATAGAAACAGAAAATCGTGCCATTGAAACGCACTTTCATGAGATCGGGTAATTCACTTTCGCATCTTTCTCGAACAAATAAGCAAATTCACACACTATTATATGTCACAATGGCTGTCTTGACGAGTATCCAAGTTTATTTAAGATGTAATCACAGTCGGTTAAATAAACATTAACAGTTAAGAAAATATTGGATGTGTCAGTATAACGGATCCATGCATTTCTTATATTAGGCTTATAATGTTAATCCAACAACAAAAGAAAAACATGAGAATCACTCACTGCTCTTTACTAAGTAACTTCTGTAATTTTAATAGGTAATTGTGTCAGTTTACTTCATACAATAATACAGTTTTCATAAGCACAATAAAATACTGTTTAGTGTTTATTTTTATCTTTGTAATGGTCTCTCTGAAGGGCTAAGCCTCCCTAAAGATTAAATCCTAGAACCGCCCCTGTTTGTTCATTCAATTTCTTGAATGCTCCTGCTAAATACACTTATTGTACCTGAAAATACAGCACTGTTTGTTTTATTTGTATATTGTATGTAGTTGTAATGTGTATCTTTGTTCTTATTTTTTTTTTTGAATAAAAAAGATAAAATAATGACAGATTTTTATTATCTTCTCCCACTTTGGCCTAGATATCTGCCATCCTTTTATTTATTTATTTATTTATTTATTTATTTTTTGTTACCTTGAAAGGCTTTGTCTTTATAATAGGGAAATTAGTTTCCCTATTAAATTATTGTGATGCTCAGACAACTTGCAAAATAGTAAAACCAACATGACAAAGAATCGTGATAAAATCGTGATATTTCTAAAAAAAAAAAAAAAAAATCGTGATATGATATTTTTTCCATATCGCCCACCCCTAGTTGATGGCATATTGAACTATATCTTGTGGGTTGATAGGATTGAATCAAATGTTGAATCAGTAACATTCTGACAGATTCAAGGGTTTACACTGCGTTCCAAATTATTATGCAAGTGATATATCAGTAGGATTTCGGTACAATAAAGAGTCAGATATTTGTTTTTGTTTTTCACATCTTTTTAGTTAACTGGTATCAGTCTCAGACAGGTTTGTTCAATAGTTTGCCAGTTCTTCTTAGGTAAATGGAAACCCTACTTAAAGAGGTTGTTCCACATTATTAAGCAAGTCACAGTTCTCATGAAATATGGTAAGGAAAGAAGATCTTTCTGAAGATGAAAAGTATGAAACAATGCAATGTATAATTAATAATTTGGAACGCAGTGTTGTCAGTTCAGTCATGGCCGGATTCATCAGACTGATTCAAACTAATGTGCATGAATTTGTCTTTTAACCATGCATTAAAATTTGACTCATAAAAGTCACATTTGTAGATGTTAAGTGAAATTTGGGGACAAAATCAAGTCATTTCTAAAGGAATCTGTGTCATGGTGAAATTCCTGTAAAAAAATAAGGTAAGGTAATAAGGTAAAAAAAAATTCCCTGCACAGATTTCGCTTGCGTTTGAGTGGTCGCATGAATTTGCCACGTTGACCAACAGAAAGCTGTTTAGTTTCAATGTTAATACTGTAGCCAGTGTACGAAGCTCACAGAATTCACAAAGGACTTTTATTTGGACTCTGATTTTCTGATTATGTGACTGCACCTTAAGAGTCATTTGGTAATTTGATGTGAACTAGTTGCACTGTTTTTAAGAGTGGCATGCAAGGATGGTTTTGAAGAAGTTTTTTGCCATTATTTTGCAGTGCAGATTCATTAGTGCATCCAGTATTTTTTATTTTTTTTTAAATTGAACTCACTCACAATGATTGTTTTTGCATGCAAAAACTATCCAGACATAACGGTGTGAATTCTTGCTCTCGCCCTCTAATTGTCAGTTTGACCAAAATGGGCATCCTCTCACATTCTCTTAGACTTGGGCCTCCCTCCTCACTTAACTCTGTAACATCAACCTCCAAATGTGAGAGAGCATTGAGATCAGAGCCTCTGGTCACCCGTTAGCCTCCTGACTCATAGCCCATGTGTGTCCGTGCCATCCAGAATTCCTCTTTTCACGTTTTCCTCTCTGCCGCTGTGTGTCATGTATCTCCTCAGCTCTCCATCCTTTCCGCCCCACTGCCCACTGTACTACGCCTACAGAGAGCACCCTCCGTCTCGGCAGGGAAATCCCTCCTATGTGAACCGGACTCTTTCAGCCCTAAAGAGCAAATAGTTTTTTTTTTAAAACTCGTGTTTATAATCCCTTAAGTACTCGCGCTTAATTGAAAGCCCTTGGCCTTGATCACTACAGCCTCCCCCCTCAGCTCCTGCCCTCAGCACGTCATTACGCATATTGTGAATCATGGCTCTTAGATTGATTCATGTCTGTGTTTTTTTTTTTTTTCTCTCGCTCTCCTACCATGTTATTTTTATTCATTGCCACGGCTGGATAGATGACAGAGCGGAGTGAATGTGATTGTGAACGTATCGGTTGACTCGCATCACAGAACAACAAGGGTTGTGCAAAAGCATGTAGATGAATGTTTTCATATCGTTTGAGTCCTGCATGTCTCTAATAGATAGGATAAACCTGTGCAGTAACCCCCCAAAAGCATGTCTCTAGGAGTCTGCATGACACAGTCATGGTTTGTTGTGGTTGTTTATTTCTGTGGCGCCTGCTGCCCCTGTTGTCTGTGCAGCCATGAGGGTGGCGCTGGTGAGTCAATCGATTGCTGCTCTTTTCAGTTTGGAGCTCGACCAAAGTGACCCACATTTACAGCTCAATGAGAATGATGTGCTCTTAGGGCTGGGGCAGCTGCAGCTTTCCAGAACTACAATGGATTCATTCTTTGAAATGTTAAATAAATAAAGTGAGTATGTCATATAATTTGCCAAATTTTGGATGAATAAATACAAAGTTGGGTTGCACAATGAGTCAAATTGCGATATGGACTAGTGTCTGTGAATATTTAGCCATAAAGACTTATATTTAAATTTGAAATCTGCATGTCTTTTGTGAATGAGGACATGAACACATGAACTTCATCTTCACAACTGCTCTGACAGAGTGTGTGTGTGTATATAATACATATATATTTATATTTAGAGGTCTTCATTACATCCTGCTAAAATATAAGTTTGATTTAACTTGAAATAAGAATAGAAATATATTAACATTTTACAGGAGAATGTAATTATTAAAGTAACAACAAAAACAATACAATATATTAAAGCATTTTTTTTAAAGAACATTACAATTTTCATCCATGTTTTGCCTCCACATTACAAGAAATTATTAAAATATACATTTAAAAGATTAATTAAATTGTTAAAGTTTTATAAATTGATTTGATTACCATCATTTTTGGTAATACATTTGTGTATGGCATTACTATTATTATTATTATTATTATTATTATTATTATTATTATTATTATTATATTTTTATTATTTATTATTTATTTAATAATCTGTGTACTCCCTGACAGTAAAATAAGCCACTATAAACCTGTCTTAAGAGTCTAGTTATGCAAAGAAAAAAATATACTGTGAAACCATAATCTTAAAAATACTGTGATTTTAAGATGTTTGGTTGTAACACTTAGCACACCTGTATAAAGCAGAACTGATGTTAACTAATAGAGAATTCAAACCACCATGACAGTTTTGTGGGTACACTTGTTCCTGAAAATCTTGTTTTTGTTTTGTCTTGTCATATGTCTTTTTTGTGTATGCTTACTTCCTGTAATGTCATCAGCTGCACTGCATCAATGCACATGGTTGCACACAACAACAAAAACTTGTTTACAAAAGTCATCTCGGAAAATCTGTGAAACCAAAAGATAGCGGCTCAGACGATGGCAGTTTCTTAACCCTCTGGGGTCTGAGGGTGTTTTGGGGGCCTGGAGAAGTTTTGACATGCCCTGACATTTGTGCTTCTTTCAGTTGCTTATAAACATATAAAAAGTCTAATAACACTGTAAACAGCACAAACTGGGCTACAATAATATGTTAGCAGCATTTATGTACATGATTGTGTTTTTGAGAAAGCAACGTTTATGCATGGTTGGTGAAAAACCTAAAATTTTGAAGTCACTGAAATAAGGCCATAAAACACATACAGAACATTTGCTCACAAGACTTTTGAGAACTGGATCTTGTAGCCTAGAGTTTTTGCTTCAGAATTATGTGAAAATCATCTTGTTTACTCGGTCACAGAAAACAATATATTGATTTAAATTTTCTAAGACACTTCTTCATGTAGAAAGGGCATATGCGAGAGGGCGTCAGCTACCCTACATAATGCAGTAATTCACACCTGAGAAGACAAAGGCCCGCATAATGAGCTGCATAATGAGCCATTCAGTTAGGTATGTGACTGAGAGTGAAGAGTTACAAGAAAGAATGTGAGGACAAAATAAATTTATATATTTTTTGTTTGTAGTTTAAGAATATATTTAGCTATCACACAAAATAACTTGAGATTCACTTGTGAGTGCAGTTAAACAGTTTATTAGGAACAATCAAAGCTGACTTTCAAAGCTGAATTTTTAGCATCATTACTTCAGTCACATGATCCTTCGGAAATCATTCTAATATTCTGATTTGCTGCTCAAAAAACTATTATTATTATTATTATTATTATTATTATTATTATTATTATTATTATTATTTAGGGCTGCAACAACTAATCGATAAAATCGATTATTATCGATAATGAAAATCATCGACAACGATTCTCATTATCGATTAGTCGGGTCTGCCCGCAGTGCACGTCCAACTTCAGACGGTCGCGTCAAATTAACATTACAGCACTGAATAACGCATTTCTATGGACAAAATGCATCTAAAAATATTGGAGGGAACCGAATGAGATGCTGCGGTAGAAGTACGTTATCCAAGCTGCCCAAAACATGAGAATTCTTTATTTTTAAGCTTTAAGCTAATGCATTAGCATAATGGCTTGCCTTGTCAGGTGCTTTGACAGATGCGTGTGCGTCCTCAGTAGGGATGGCTCGATACCATAATTTTGGCTTCGGTACGATACCAGAATGTAATACCTCGGTATCGATACCATAGGTGACAAATAACCAGCCTCAAAAGATACGTGAATTGAAAACAATTTTTATTAAAATAGTAGTAGTAATAATAATAATAATAATAATAATAATAATAATAATAATAATAATAAATAACTTAATACCTTTGTATCACACTGTAACAAAAAACCTACAGGGAACGTAGGTTACATTATGATGTTGGAGAAAAAATATATTTAACTGAAGTAATACAATGAAAATATATTCAAATCTTCTTATCTTTTCAGTGCAAACAAAATCTCAAAATGTAACAAAAAACCTACCGGGAACATATGTTACATTTTGACTGCGTTTGAAAGGGAAAAAAAATACAACTGAAGTAACGCAATTAATGCAACAAATGTTGCTTTATTGTAAAGTGTTATTCTAACAAAGTAATATTCAAAATCACGTAATTATTTCTCTCTCTCTCAGATATAAATCTTGCTCTCTCAGCTGCTTCATATTAGCGGTCGGCAGCGCAGCAAAAACATTCCCTTCATATCATTAATGCTAAAATTAATGTAGCAAAACTCTTGCTTAATTCAAATTCAATTAATATTCGATTGTATGAAATTCAAGTGCATATATTACGTAACCAAAACTTCACTGGTTCTAGCGTGTCACACACGCACATTTGAGCTTACTGTATCGCATCTGTATGTGCGTTGATCAGTTGTAAATAAATAAAAGTTCAAATTAAATCTGAATTTATGAATGATGCACTCACCTGTCGATCTCTTAATTCTCTGAAAAGATCAGGATGAGCAAGCGACAAATGCTTAAAAAGGTTTGATGTGTTGCCTCTGTGGTAACACATGATTTATAGCAACGCTTGCATACAGGTGCAGTAAGGTCAGTTCATTCAGCTTTGTCATCTGTTTTGTATGCAAAGTAATGCCATATTTCACTTCTACTGTTCTCTTTATTTATTAATTTTGGGTGCTTTGATAGAGTTTCTGTTTGATCCATCGCGTTGTTCTGTTGTCACATTTACCGGTTGCGCAACAATTTGGGAAGCACTGTCACCTACAGGTGCACTTCGCAACAGCAGCATATGAAATACCGAATTGAGCAAAATTGATATCGTACCGTTTGAAATATAATATATGCCGGTATTTTTCCAGTACCGGTATACTGCGCATCCCTAGTCCTCAGCGCAAAAACGTTCAGTTTACGGTCATATCCTTATCTGTAAATGTCACAGATTCATGCGAGCATTTCCATTTTTGCATAAAGTTCCGTCCTGACAGTCTGTGTTATGTTTAAATCTGTACTGAATGAGCACCAGCGCAGCGGATGCGTGAATGCATGTCAGAGAGGGATTAATATTCATATTAATATATGAACGTTAAATTAATGTTTAAAAATCAACATGTAGTGCACGTATTTTATGAGAGTAGGAACTGTAAAGGGATAACTGCGTATAGTTGTCTGAATATAAATATCAGATGCTTCATAGCCGCCTTTTACAGGATAAAGAAATTACAGTAAACGTGACTGTGATCAAAAAGTTGGTTAACACTGAGTTTGTGTTTTTATTCATCTTTATCTTTATTATTATCTTAATTTTTGATGAAGAGATTTAAACTATAGGCCTATATACAGTGCTTAACAAATTTATTAAAACAGATGTATTTAATGTTTATAACATAATGTAAGCTTTGTGCCACTGCTGCTCTAAACTAACAGTATTGGTGTTTACTAAAATCATTTTTTAGCTATCTGTATTGGTTAGTCCTCCAATATGCGTAAGGTCTTAAGTAACAGTAGGCTATTTCTAATGCTATAATATAATTATTTCTGTTATCTATGAAAGAATGAAAGATCTATGAAAGATTTTTTTCAGATGCCCAATTGCAGTCAAAAAGTAGCTAAACAGTGCCAGCAAGAATGCATGCTGTTATGAAAGGCAGGAGGCTATTTTTTTTATTATTATGTGAATAAATATTTTGTTGTTTCAGTTTATTTGCCCAATAAATGACAATACAATTTTTAGATTTAAACAATTCTTTGACAGATTCCTAAAATATTTGTTTTCTCTTTATTATGACAGGTGGTCCAATAAATTAAGCACTGTATGTTTTCATAGCATTCAGTTCGCACGTTTGTTTGAAGGACATTGGGCAGAATGTGGAAGTGTTTTTGTCCAAAAAAAAAAGAAAACAGCGCTTTTTTATCTGATTCATCGCTTAATCAGCCAACTAATCGATTATCAAAATAATCGTTAGTTGCAGCCTTATTATTATTATTATTATTATTATTATTATTATGTTGAAAAAGAGCTGAGAAGATTTTTTTCAGGTTTTTTTTTTTTTTTGATGAATAAAAAGTTCAGAAGAACAGCATCATTTGTAACATGATTTGGAACGTCTCTATCATCACTTGTGTGCTAAATAAAAGTTTTAATTTCTATACACTTTCTAAAGCTTTTGAATGGTATAGTGTATATTGTTACACTTGGAGTAACACTGGAGTAATGATGCTGAAAATGCAGCTTTGATCACAGGAATAAATTACATTTTAAAATATATTCAAATAGAAAGCAGTTATTTTAAATGGTAAAAATATTTCACAATATTACTGCTTTAGCAAATACAACTTTATGTATTTTGAATCAAATAAATGCAGGCATGGTGAGCAGAAGAGAATTCTTTACAAAAACATTAAAAATCTTACTGTTCAAAAACTTTTGTCTGGTAGTGTGTCATGTTGAAATATATAAATGAACATCACATACCTGGCATTTCCAAAGTGTACATTGTTTATGTGCTCTGAAGGACATAAAAAAAACATTTTGAAGAGACTCATGGGAGTGTGTGCCTCACTTGGTCTTAGCTGTGTTCCAGGTTCCTGAGTGGGCTGCTTATTTGCATTGGCTCGCTTTGCAACAGGTTCTTTTGCACTGTTATCCTCACATCTGAAATAAAGTAAGAATGCTGTTTACACGAATAAACTACATTATTAACATTATTGTGACGGTCACTGATACTAGTACTAATTTATAGAAAAAAAGAACACAATTACCACATAGCACACACATTATCAGTGATATTTACAGCTTACTTGATACATTTACACCTCAGACGATCGCGAACACCAATGACCGGGTATAACATTCATAATATTTACACCAGAGCAGATATTCATGAACAGAAGCTTAATTACAGTCATAAACACAAGCATGCTTTGTATGTAGGCAAATACAAAAACTATAGCTATAGACATATATGGCTATATTCGTGAACAGAGGATAGCCTATCATAGTAAAGTTTTGTCTAATCATTCTTACTGACATTAGGCTAGCAACATTATAACTCATATTACTTTTATATCGTATTGCTGTCTATTTTATAGAACATTAAAAAAAACATCTTGGCATCGTGAGACATTTAGATGCTGTGAATGAAACTTCATAATGTTTCACTTGATTAAAATTCTAACTAGTAAAATGTGTACAAGTTATGTGAAAACTAATACAAGTAGGTTAATAAAAAAAAGACTTACTCATGTTTATGATCTCTGCTGAATCAAGCTGCTGCATTCTTCTTTTCTGAGGTAATCCAAAGCTTCTTGAGCTAAATTCTGTCTTATTTGTCACAGCGCATCTTTTTCTGAGGTGAATTCTTTCTTATTCCTCTCAGCGTGAAACGAACAGTAGCCGAGATGAACTTGAGGTAAAGTCTCCTGCTTTGTTTGCTGTGATGTGGGCTTTACATGCTGCGCGCTTCACGTGGACGATTGTAATATCAATAGCGCGCTCAGCACGTGGGCGTGGTCGCATTAGAGATAATGAAGGGAGACGTGAAAGACTGGACATCGCATTGGTTTCATATGGATTCATATTACTTTATCACAGAATATTTGTTTTCGATAAGACTTGCTTAGTTTAATAGTAGACGTCAAGCTTTCTATAAATAAATCTCTCATGTCTCTTTGTGGAGTATTTGCTGAGTTTCAGTTCATTTTAATGACTCATTTCTAAATGAAGATCACGCAGACCAAGGCGGCAGACAGCGCACCCTGTTTGTTTTGTTTATTTTATAAATGCACAAAGTTTTGTTATTATGTGTGTATACAAATAAAAGTAGACCCTTTACAGATTCGATTGATGTATTGCTCTTATCTTTACGATCAAAACTGAAAGTGTAATTTATGTTCTTTTCGGCGTTATCAGGAGAAGATGAAGTATTTTCTGCACAACTACCATCAGCAACATGAATTTGCAAAAAATTTTCTTCGAACACTCACCTTGTATTGCATTGGTTGGTCAAACAGAGTCCCGTGACTCCCGCCCCACACTCACACCATTGATTGAGCCAGGTCACTCAAACAAACAGAGCAATATTTTGCCTATAAAGGGAGTGGAGGTTAACTCCCCAAATTCATTAAATTGCTCACTGATGATGAACTGGTGCTCATGTCACACCTCCGGCTGTTAAAAACAAACAGTGTATTCATGATTTTGGGTTCTGCATCCACAGGCTTGTAAATTGGATTTAGGTTGAACAACAGAGTTTTCTGGTCATGTTTGATTTTAATTGAGGTCAAGATGTCAGAAGTAAAGGGTGGTACTGACAGCACACCATTTCTGTTAGGTGCTCCAGTTTGAATGCGTTTAATCTTTTGTTGCTCTCATTCTCATATTGCTTCCCGCTGTTGTTTTAGTAACAGTGATCCTCAGATGAGTGTAGCCAATTTACTGTGTGCCATCTGCATCATTTATCAGCGTAACTATTAATTATTTATTGAGCACTGTCATGAATGGGGCTGTTGTGTTTACACATGGAGAGTTGATTCACTGAGAAGGGCATTGTGTGGTTTTAGATGCAGTCAAGCTGGATCTTATTCCTAAGATTGCATGCACAAGGGAGAACACTTATTTTACTTATATACATGTTGTGACTATATAATGTTTTAATATATTTGTAACAGTTTATATAATATTGTTTGATTTAATGGAGAATTTGGCAGAATCTGAAAGGTGAGACTCTTTCATATCAAAAATAGCTTCACAAACAGCTATGTAAACCCACTCTCTATCACACATACAGCTACACTTGCAGGTCTCACTTCCTCAGTGTGTCTTCATTACTTGCAGCTTAGACATTTTATATTTAACCTGTCTAGTAGTGTCTACATCTTACTTCCTTTCACTTTTTTTGCTCCCTCACACACAAACAAACAACTTCAAAAATATGTTCAAGCATTTAGCCTTGACCTCTTTGTCTAGTATGCCACAGTAATGTGCAGTATATCAAGCATTCAGTCTCACAGCTTCAGCCTTGATGTGTACATAGAACAGATAAACCAGCTCTGTAAAGGGAAACTCCTTTAAGGGGGAGTATGTTGTTAATCTTCTTAAGCAATTAGTCCATTTAGGTGAAATTTGTCTGTTGTCAAGACGTGTTTTGACTTTACACACCCTTCATTGATGATGATTTTACAAAATGTACTCTCACCCAGATTGTTCTGATAAAACAAGCAGGTATAAGGGTGTTTCTGTTGTGTTGGTTTTTTTCGTGTTACTGTCCTACAGGAAGAATTCACCCATAAATGAAAATACTGTCTTTTTCATTTGAATTCATTCGAACCATTAACTTTAGGTTTCATTTGATTGATTGCTGGTAATTTATATGGAACTTATGGATTTTGATTTTGACCACCATTTTTTATTAAAATTTTCTAAACTGTTGGACTGTCGACTTTTTCCAGTCATGGTTATTAACTTTGACTCATTTGATATGAATAAGAAATTGGTGAAAGTTTGTAAGTTGTATTGATACCACGTAAGTTTTCTTTTTTCTTCCATGCTCTAAATTAGATGCAAACTGTATTATCTTAAGCCAGTTAAAGTGTGGCCTGTAATAGACTGCGCTAGTATTATCACTGCTTTCTCTCTCTGTGTGTGTGTGTGTGTGTGTGTGTGTGTGTGTGTGTGTGTGTGTGTGTGTGTGTGTCTGCCTGCAGGCGAATCTGTTTGAGCTGCCCTTCTTTCACTCATCTGTTCCCTTGGGCTCAGTGTGCCTGTAATATCACACATTTCTTTTTTTCACTGGCTGTCACCAGCCCTAATAATGACTTAATCTACCTGGAGATCTGAATTCTAGGGACCAAGACATACAGTATCTCACAAAAGTGAGTACACCCCTCACATTTCAGTAACTGTTTTATTATATCTTCTCAAGGGACAATACTATAAAAATGAAACTTGGATATATTTTAGAGTAGTCAATGTGCAACATGTATAGCAGTGTAGATTTACTGTGCTCTGAAAATAACTCAACATACAGCTAGGGCTACAACTAACGATTATTTTGATAATCGATTAGTTGGCCGATTTATTATTTTTTTTATTTATTTATTTATTGATTGATTTATTTCGATTAATCAGATTTTTAAAAAAAAACTAAATGTTCTTCTTTTTTATTTTATTGACAAAAACACTTCCACATTCTGCCCAATGTCCTTCAAACAAATGTGCCAAATGAATGCTGTGAAAACACACAGTGCTTAACAATTTATTAGACCACCTGTCATAATAAAGAGAGAAAACAAATATTTTAGGAATCTGTCAGAATTGTTTAAACCTAAAAATTATATTGTTATTTATTGGGCAAATAACAAACTGAAACAACTAAATATTTATTCACATAATAAAAAATAGCCTCCTGCCTTTCATAACAGCATGCATTCTCGCTGGCATTGTTTAGCTACTTTTTGACTGTAATTGGGTATCTGAAAAAATCTTTCATAGATCTTTCATTCTTTCATAGATAACAGAAATAATTATAGCATTAGAAATAGCCTACTGTTACTGAAGACCTTACGTATATTGGAGGACTAACCAATACAGATAGCAAAAAAATGATCTTAATAAACACCAATACTGTTAGTTTAGAGCAGCAGTGGCACAAAGCTTACATTATTTGTTATAAACCTTAAATACATTTGTTTTAATAAATTTGTTAAGCACTGTATATAGGCCTATAGTTTAAATCTCTTCATCAAAAATTAAGATAATAATAAAGATAATAAAGACGAATAAAAACACAAACTCAGTGTTAACCAACTTTTTGATCACAGTCACGTTTACTGTAATTTCTTTATCCTGTAAAAGGCGGCTATGAAGCGTCTGATATTTATATTCAGACAACTATACGTGGTTATCCCTTTACAGTTCCTAGTCTCATAAAATATGTGCACTACATGTTGACTTTTAAACCTGTTCTACAACAGATATTTCAGCACAATGAATGTTTTTGCGCTGAATATTAATCCCTCTCTGACGCGCGTTCACGCGCCCGCCGCGCCGACACACATTCAGTAAAGATTTAAATTTAACACAGACTGTCAGGACGGAACAATATGCAAAAATGGAAATGCTCGCATGAATTTGTGACATTTACAGATAAGGATATGACCGTAAACCTGAACGTTTTTGTGCTGGGGACGCACACGCATCTGTCAAAGTGCCTGACAAGCAAGCCATTACGCTAATGCATTAGCTTAAAGCTGAAAATAAAGAATTCTCATGTTTTGTGCAGCTTGGATCACGTACTTCTCCCGCAGCATCTCATTGTTTCCTCCACTATTTTTAGATGCATTTTGGCCATAGAAATGAGTTATTCAGTGCTGTAAAGTTAATGTGACGCGACCGGCTGAAGTTGGACGTGCACTGTGGGCAGACCCGACTAATCGATAATGAGAATCGTTGTCGATTATTTTCATAATAGATTTTATCGATTAGTTGTTGCAGCCCTACATACAGCCATTATTGTCAAAATAGCTGGCAACAAAAGTGAGTACACCCTAAGTGATAACATACGTCGTTTAACCATGCAAAGCCACATGTCCTATTCATCATGTACATGTTTTTGTCTGCTTAACAGGACTATACAAATTTGTGTATCTTGTATTAGAGCAGTTAAAATTTGGTGCTTTGAGTACAATTCTCTCATACTGACCACTGGATGTTCAACATGGCATCTCATGGCAAAGAACTCTCTGAGGATTTGAGAATTAGAATTGTTGCTCTCCACAAAGATGGCCTAGGCTATAAGAAGATCAGTAACACCCTGAAACTGAGTTACAGTACAGTGGCCAGTGTCACACAGAAGTTTTCCAAGACTGGTTCCACTCGGAACAGACCTCGCAAGGGTCGATCAAAGAAGTTGAGTCCTCGTGCTGTGCGTCAGGTGCAGAAGCTGGCTTCAAAAAACATATGCATGAGTGCTGCCAGCATTGCTTTAGAGGTTGCAGAAGTGAAAGGTCAGCTTATCAGTGCTCAGACCATACGCCACACAATGCAACAAGTCAGTTTTCATGGCCGTCGTCCCAGAAGGAAGCCTCTTCTGAAGCTGGCTCACAAGAAAGCCTGCAAACAGTTTGCTGAAGACAACCTGTCCAAGAGCATGAATTACTGGAACCATGTCCTGTGGTCTGATGAGACTAAGATAAACTTGTTTGGCTCAGATGGTGTCCAGCATGTGTGGTGACGGCCTGGTGAGGAGTACCAAGAAAATTGTGTCTTGCCTACAGTCAAGCATGGTGGTGGTAGCATCATGGTCTGGGGCTGCATGAGTGCTGCTGGTACTGGGGAGCTGCGGTTCATTGAGGGAAACATGGATGCCAACATGTACTGTGACATTCTGAAGCAGAACATGATGCCCTCCCTTCAGAAACTGGGTTTTCCAACATGATAATGACCCCAAACACACGGCCAATATGACAACTGCCTTGCTGATGAAGCTGAAGGTGATGGAGTGGCCAAGTATGTCTCCAGACCTGAACCCTATTAACCACATGTGGGGCATCGTCAGGCGGAAGGTGGAGAAGCGTCATGTGTCTAACATCCAGCAGCTCCGAGATGTCATTATGGAGGAGTGGAAGAGGATCCCAGCAACAACCTGTGCAGCTCTGGTCAATTCCATGCCCAGGAGGATTAAGGCAATGCTAGATAACAGTGGTGCTCACACAAAATATTGACACTTTGGACACAGTTTTGAAATGTTCACTTAGGGCGTACTCACTTTTGTTGCCAGCTATTTTGACAATAATGGCTCTGTGTTGAGTTATTTTCAGAGCTCAGTAAATCTACTCTGCTATACATGTTGCACATTGACTACTCAAAATAAATCCAAGTTTCATTTTTATAGTATTGTCCCTTGAAGTTATAATAGAGTTGCTGAAATGTGAGGGGTGTACTCACTTTTGTGAGATTACTGTATATCAACATTTATATTTACAAGATTTATGCGTTTTATTTATATATTTTATTATATAATAATTTTTATTTAGTTAGTTATACATTGTCTATTTATACATTTTCTTTCATTTGAGTGATTTAGGACCCTCTTAATGTCAGCAACTTAGCTACTCAGGAGTCAGACACTGCAGAAAAGCTTCTAGCGGTTATAGGTCAACTCTTTAGCTCCTCAGGGTCTGACACTTGTTAAAGATGTAATCTTTAATGTAATCTTGTTAAAGGCAATTTGTTTTCAGTGGCTGGGAGATCTGATCTGTCATGGTATAAATAGCCTTTACTTTTATAAAACAAAGGCTGTTATTTCATAATAGCTAAATGCTCCTTTTTGCATGCTTTATGTTGCATTTGGCTTTATTCCTCTCTGTCTCTCCCTTTTTCCTTGTCTCAGGTTATGAAAAGACAGAAGACGCATCAGAAAAGACTTCTCTAGCAGACCAGGAAGATTCCAGACTAATTTTCATCAATCAGCCCCAGTTTACCAAGTTCTGCAGTAATCGTGTTAGGTACGTGTCAAACCACACTCACCCCTATGCATCCATGTGTATTGTGTAAACATCGGTTTCCTCAAACAAGGGCTGAACAGGCCTTCATGGTGACCACAGGGATGATCAACTCCAAGACAGTGAAAGAAGCGAGTGAGATGTTTATAAAAACTTCTTTAATACTGGAATTTATTGCTTAAAATATTGTAAGTGTAATTACATGAGTTACTTTACCTAATAATTGTTTGGGTGGTTTAATTTAATAATTAATACTTTTACTTAGCAAAACTGAGTTATTTATGCTGTCCTTGTTACAATGTAATTATACATTTAAGTACTGAGTAATATTAATTAACAACTTGTACTTACTGTAGGGTTAGAATTATGGTTTGGTTTAGGGTTGTTGCATGTAATTATGCATAATTTACTTTTAATACTATAGTAAGTACATGTAACAAGGACACTGTGTTACCCACAATAAATTGATGAAAAGGGACAGTAAAGACCTTTACATAATTACCAAAAAAAATTATATTCTTATTTCAAATAAATGCTGTACTCAGGGTTCCCGCGGGGCCTTAAAAATTCTTAAATTTACTTGTATCAAATTTAAGGTCATAAAGTCTTAAATTGTACAAGAAAGTCTTAATTATGATTTCAAGAGGTCTTAAATTTGAGTACGGACCAGAATTGTGATACAGCTTAATGTGACTATTAAACTTCAAAAGGCTTTGATTTTATTAAATAAACAAACATTGAATAAACATGAGCACTGCAGTCAAAGTCTGGGGCTGCTTTTGTATACAGCGTTACCGGGGAAACAGTTATAGGTCTGCAGTTTGAAAGCGCCACCTACTGGCAGAGAATGAATGTGCATTTTCAATAAGGCTGTTGTTGTGAGCAGGGTATTCCTGCAATACTGGAGGCTGCAGTTTCAGGACTGCATTTCTAGGACCCTATAGTTTTTTTTTTTTTGTTTTTTTTGTTTGTTTTTTTTTTAACCCTTGAAAACCGAGACAGCCGCCCACAGCTAAAAATAATTCTTGTTCTTAAATGTTTAATAACTTTTGAACCACTAATCCTATCTGAATGCTTTAAAAAGTGTCGTGAAGCAGAGATCCTCCGCTGTTTGTCTCATTTGGATATTCAGAGGCTCCGTAGCGTACGTGATTACGTCATCACATTTTGACAACATTGATTCGTCAGAAGAAACCAATGCATTTCGATCCTCTGAGCCAAACAGGAATGATTGTTGACGCTTAGTCCCACCCCCTGTGCTCAGATTGGTTCAAACTGTCACATATTCAACCAATAAACATAGGTTTTGGTCTTTTGAACCATTATTTAGCTGTTTCTTTGGAAATTTGAGAAAACGCAAAGTGAAAGTAAAGTGTGTCGTGCATGCATGAAAACAAACACAAAATAACACATTTGCATAAGAGCACTCTCTGAAAAAGCCCAGAAAAACACAGGACAGAGCACTTTGGCATAAAACAAACCAAGAGCAAGGATGAAAAAGCGGTATATATCGGATAAAGCACTAGAATTTATGTCTTCACGTCGCTAGGCGATGTCCCGGTAAAACCAGTTCTGACGCAGAGTGCATCTACAACCCTCTACAATGCGAGTAAATCACTCGCATATGCGACTAAATTTCACACTGGGTGACTAAATGATGTCTAATATTAGCCACTGGCTAATAAATTCTCAGATTTTACTCGCCAGTGTGTGAGTTGGAGGCTAAGTATATAAGTTCAGCACAGATGGATTTTAACTCGCCGAACACTGACTGAGCACTTCAGAGTTTCACTCTCCGTCAAGCAACCTTTTTTTTCCCCCAGTTCATCTGAATGAATGCGCAGCGCACATGTGTTTGATGTATCGTAAACTCTAGTGTGAAGGCACATATCTCGTCGTCGCACACGCAAAAAAAGAGTGAGAGAGTCTTACATAACATGTAGAATTGACACGCTACATGTAAACGATATTCTTTGTTGTATTTTCCTGTCAAAAGAGTGGAGTTCCTTTGGAATTTGGATCAGCTTTTAAGAACTGCCAGGTTTTCCGGTAGTGGGAGGAACTAATGCGCAAACGTGTAAATCTCATTGGCTGGCACTCACCTACTATTGTCCCGGTTTTGATTTCAGTGAATCAGTTCGAGCGAACGCACACAACCTGATTAATATTCATGAATCCAGCAGCTCATTAATCCTTAGTGCTTTTTATATTGTTCTTATTAGTAGAATTCGTATTATTATTATTATTATTATTATTATTATTATTATTATTATTATTATTATTATTATCATTATTATTATCATCAGTAATATTTAGATTTTTCCAATTTCTTTTGGATATATGGGTAGTTGACAAAAAAAAAAAATTGGACTGTGTCTTATGGTGTGACAGCAAAAATGTAGGGAAAAAAAACTTAAAATAACGAGAAAAATTTATATTCATTCTTAGAGTTACAAATGAGAGAGGTTTATCTTCAGTGTTAGGGTTTTTTATTTTTTTTATTTTTTTTTATTTTTTTTACATTTTTCCATCACACCATAGGACGTGTGTGTGTGTATATATATGTGTGTGTGTGTGTGTGTGTGTGTGTATATATATACACACGTGTATAAATGTATACATGTATAAATATGTATGTGTTTTGTTTGTTTGTTTGATCAGTCTGGCGAGTAAACGAAAAAATTTACTAGCCAATGGCGATTCAGTTGCCAAGGTGTCCGTAGAGGGTTGATCTAGCGGATCGATCCATTTAGCGGTTTTATTATGCAAATAATACTTATCATTTGCACTTTTTTTCTATTGCACTCTATACATTTCTCACTCATTTTGTGTGTAGTTTATGAATCATTTGCACTGCTTGTATTTTTGTTGCTCAAGACAATTTTTTTTCACAACTTCTGCACTGTTTGTTTGTTGTTCATACTCAAGATTGATTTTTTTTTTTTTTTTTTCCTGGAAAGTCACTTTTTTTTTTTTTTTTTTTTTTTTTTTAAACTGTATTTTGTTATTATATAACACGGTTTCCATTTTCTTTACTCCCTAAATGTTTTTTGGGTACATCTATATTGTTAGTAAAATAAATAGAGCTGTTTTTCACTGAAAAGCGCCTATAACATTATTGTAATAAATGGCTATAACTTTCTTGGGGAATGTTATATGTAGACAAAATTTTATTTTAAAACACACAGATACAATTTTTTTTAAAGAAAAAAAATCCAAACTTCAGGAGTTTCTGTTTGAGTACGCAATAAAAAAAACACTCAATTATTGCTTGCGTTTTTCTTAAAATTCTGGAAAGTCATTCATTCTTAGAGAAAAAAAAGAGAAAATTGGGACTTTAAATTAGCTAGACTGAGACTTCAAGTTCTCCTGTTTATAATGATATATGGCACTTGATGCTGACTGCTAGAATAGGTCTGAAAAAACAAAGAAAAGTACAGTCGTGTCAGGTGCCCCAAAAATGTTCTAGGTCTTTAAGGGTTAATTATTTAATTTTATTTATTTATGTATGTGTGTATGTATGTATGTATGTATGTATGTATGTATGTATGTATGTATGTATGTATGTATGTATGTATGTATGTATGTATGTATGTATGTATTAGCAGCTCATACTATTTTATAGCACTTATTAAATTCTGTATATTATTATTTTTAAGGAATTATGTAGTTGTTTAATTGTATACACTTAATTATTGTCCTAACCAACTTCTAACCCTAAACATACCCGTTGGTAACCCTCTTGAAATATTTAACCTAATTTATTTTGATATTCTACAGGTGCATCTCGAAAAATTAGAATATTGTGAAAAAAAATTATATTTATTTTTTTTGGTAACTTATTTCAAAAAGTGAAACTTTCATATATTCTAGATTCATTACATGTAAAGTAAAACATTTCAAAAGTTTTTTTTTTTGTTTGTTTGTTTATTTTTTTATTTATTTTTTTTTAAGTTTTGATGATTAGAACTTACAGCTCATGAAAGTCAAAAATCCAGTATCTCAAAATATTAGAATATTTCCTAAGATCAATCAAAAAAAGGATTTTCAAAACAATGTTCATTTATGCACTCAATACTTGGTCTGGGCTCCTTTAGCACAAACTCCAGCATCAGTGAGGTGTGGCATGGAAGCGGTCAGCCTGTGGCACTGCTGAGGCACTATTGAGCCTTCATCTCGTCTGTATTGTTGGATCGACTGTTTCTCATCTTTCTCTTGAAAATATCCCATAGATTCCAAATGGGGTTCAGGTCAGGCATGTTGGTTGGCCAAACAAGCACAGTAATATCATGGTCAGCAAACCACTTGGAAGTGGTTTTGGCACTGTGGGCAGGTGCTAAAGTTCTGCTGGAAAAGGAAGTCAGCATCTCCATAAATCTTGTCAGCAGATGGAAGCATAAAGCGCTCCAAAATCTCCTGGTAGACGGCTGCATTGACTTTGGACTTGATAAAACACAATGGACCAACACCAGCATACATCACGGCACCCCAAATCATCACAGACTGTGGAAACTTCACACTGGACTTCAAGCAGCTTGGATTCTGTGCCTCTCCAGTCTTCCTCCAGACTTCAGACCTTGATTTCCAAATGAAATGCAAAATTTACTTTTATCTGAAAAGAGAACTTTGGACCACTGAGCAACAGTCCAGTTCCTTTTCTCCTAAGCCCGGGTAAGATGCTTCTGATGTTGTTTCTGTTTCAGAAGTGGCTTGGTAGCCCTTTTCTTGAAGATGTCTGAGCGTGGTGACTCTTGATGCACTGACTCCAGCTTCAGTCCACTCCTTGTGAAGCTCTCCCAAGTCTTTGAATCAGCTTTGCTTGACAGTATTCTCAAGCTTGCGGTCACCTGTTGCTTGTGCACCTTTTCCTACCCAATTTCTTCCAGTCAACTTTGCATTTAATATGCTTTGATACAGCACTCGGTGAACATCCACCCCTTTCAGTAATGACCTTGACTTACCCTCTTTTTGAAGGGTGTCAATGATTGTCTTCTGGACCATTGCCAATTCAGCAGTTTTCCCCATTATTGTGGTTTCAAAGAACAAGAGATACCCGGAATTTATACTGTAGGGATGGCCATTTAATGAAACTCAAATGTAAATATTCTAATATTTTGAGATACTGGATTTTTGACTTCCATGAGCTGTAAGCTCTAATCATCAAAAAAAAAAAAACTTCTGAAATGTTTTACTTTACATGTAATGAATCTAGAATATATGAAAGTTTCACTTTTTGAAGTGTTACCAAAAAAAAATAAAATTTTCACGACATTCAGATTTTTTGAGATGCACCTGTATATATGGTTTTAAATTCAGTTTTCTTGGAAAGAAAGACTTGTGTCTGTGCGAGACTTCAGTTCATTAGCCGCAGCACTTCACATCTGATGTGTGACCCACTTAAAGTGCAGTAAACGGTAAAACAATTGTGGTACAAATTAGTGTGATTATTAGTACTTTAATAAATCTAAAATAATTTGAATACAAATACTAATTTACAACATCCAGCAGCACAATTAACTGTTTTGCACAGCTAAATAGACTAAATGGAGATTGCTGACACCCCTCGAACACTCAAGTTCACGCTAGCTCTTACATTAAAAATAAGATGGAAAGATAAAAAAAATTAATAGTTTCCATGGATCTAGTCTTTGCATATGTTTGTTTGATGTTTGAATCAGGTCTCCTCTGTTGGAATAGAATTGGCTAGATGGTGCTGTCCCAAAAAATAGGGTCCTAGAAATGCGGTCCTAGAATTGCAGCCTCCGGTATTGCAGGAACATTGTATTGTTTTTGTTCAGACCAATGCAAAAATCGACCCATGTTTTTACCCTGCAAACACGCAGAGCTGTAAATGTGAACTGGTGGATCGATAAGAAGATAATTCATTATAAAAATCTAAACCGTAAAATGTTTGTATGTTATTTAATTAATATAATAATTTATTGATGATAATTGTTTAAATTAATATAATAATTAATACTTTTGACTCATCCATTTTCTTAAAAATGGTTTAAAAGCTGAAATGTGAAGTGTATCATTTTATAAAACTTTTTGTTTTATGTGAAAACTTGTATCTGAACTGTAAATCATGCTTTTTACATTCATTTTACAGTTTAATAGTTTACCATAGACATTGCCCTACCCTGCCCATATTAATTTTATTTGTGCAGGTCTTAAAAAAGGTCTTAAAAGGTCTTAAGTCTTAAATTTGAGCTTAAAAATCCTGCAGCAACCCTGTGTACTTTTGAAATTGATATTATTCAAAGAGTTCTGAAAAAAAAAAAAAAAAAAAAATCATGGTATCCACAAAAATATTAAGCAGCACAACTATTTTCAACATATTTCTTGAGCACCAAATCTGCATATTAGAGTGATTTCTGAAGGATCATATGACACGGAAGGCTGGAGTAATGGTTGCTGATTCAGCTTTGCCTTCATAGGAATAAATTACATCTTAAAATATATTTAAATAAAAAGTTATTTTAAATTGCAATATTATTTTGCAGTTTTGCTGTTTTTATCAAATAATTGCAGCCTTTTTGTGCATAAGAAAAAAAATAATAATTTACTGTCCCCAAACTTTTTGAATGGTAGTGTAGGCAGCAAGTCAACTCAGCTGGGTTCAGAACAGAACTCCTATCTAATGTCATAGAAACAAAAATAAAAGTGTTATAAAACTGTTGAACAGATTATACTGCCATGCATGGATGGATGGATGAAGATGGTTCTGATAAAGCTTTGAGTGGGAAGGAACAGTATGAATAAAGTGCCACATTAAAACTAGTGAGCTGGTATTTGACAGACAAGAGAAAGTATTGCAGTGTTCAAGCCGCAACAGTGGTTCACAGTGTCCAAGTTACATATGGACTCATAGTAATGTATAGCAGGCAGAGAGAAGGTAGAAGCAGGCCCTGCAGTTAATATCTGATATCTGCTGAATCACACTCTGAATTATCTTTTAAGGGGTAGTTCATCAAAAAATGAAAATTGTGTAATTATTTGCTCACCCTCAAAAGATCAGATTGAGTCAGTGAAATGAACTGATTTGAAATGATAAATATTTCAGTATGCTTGTGAATTTAATTCAAAGAGACTGGTGTAAGATGCTTGGTGGTTTTAGTTCCACCCTGCATTGAGAGAGCAGTCATCCAGATGTCATCACTCAGACTGCAGACATTCAGTATTGAAACCCAAAAGCATCTATTTGATAGTTCCATCTAGTGATCATAACGGCCACTGCAGTCTGACAAGAGCATAATTACTCACTAATAACACCATACTCTGATTAATGCAGTGAGGAACAACATGCAATCTCATGTCTAGACTGTTTATCGGTGCTTTTAGCTTTACTGTATATAGAGAGCTGACTCTCGTGCAACAGATAAATCAGTAGTTTTAAATGGTCGGCTCCTCTGTCAGTCCAGGTTAATGTTTGCATTCCTTTAGTTTGAGAGGCTAGGGAGTTCTGCTTGCTTGTGTATGTATATAAGAAAATAGTCTGTAGTTGTAATGGGTTACTGTCATGTTCTGCTCATAATAGGTGTTAATTTAGAAAGATCACACGCAAGGATCAAGATATCATTTTCATTTCCTTGTGCATTTGTTCTAGAAACAGTAACACTTAATATAGCATACAAATGCTTGTGTAAGAAGTGCATAATTTAAATTAGTATTTTGTACTTTTTAATTAATCTTCGTCCCAGTTCTAAAGTTAAAGTTTCTTGCATCAAAATCTATTTAGTTTTGTATGAGAATTTCCCACCCACTCTGACTCCTTTTGCTGTACATCTGTATGAATTGACCTCCTGTGACTGGAAAACCTCCACATACTGCCATAGTTGACATTTTTCATTCATCAGGTCAGCTCACCTTTTTCTCTGTAGCCTTGCATATGGAAGTTTTTTCCATTTCTTTTTTTTTTTTTTTTTTTTTGTAAGGCATTTAAAAAATAATAATAATAAAAAGCCTGAACCAAAGCACACAGCTTCAAAATGAATCACCACATTACAACATTTGATTCAGAGAAAGAAAGAAAAAAACATTTTTCAAAATTGAAAAAAATCTGTATACTTGGAAGTATTTACTCTTCCATAAAGAGGGTTTGAAAGTGTTTTTTTTATTTTTTATTTATTTTTTTATTTTTCACCCTTTTATTCAGCAAGGGCACATTAAATTGAAAGTGACAGTGAAGAAGTAATCAAATTAATGTTGTTCTTTTGAACTTTCTATCAGTGAGTTCAGAGAACTGCTTTATTGGGAACTTGATTGTATTAAAATATATTATGTAAGCACAGAGTAGGAGAGAAGCAAATATGACATACAGCAATGATGGCATGAATATGCTAATTAACTATGGATCATGTGAAAATTCAGCTTGGCCTTTGCAGTAATACATTTCATTTTAAAATATATTAAAAACAGTAATATTATGAAATATTACAATTAAAAATAACTGTTTTATGTCAAATAAATGCAACCTTGGTGAGAATATACAGTAAGACTTCTTTCAAAAACCCTACATTTAACTGTTGGGATATTGATATGTAAACATCAGTTGTACTGTAAGTTCATGTACTTATGGATGTGACATTAAGCTGCCAAAACAGATCACCAGCATCAACTGAAGTTTTCACAAGTGGCCTGGCTTTTTGTCATGAATGATAAATAATGTTTACATGGTTCATTGAACTTATTGCAAAAGAGCTCTATGTCATGGACCACTTTCAGAGCTGTGTTAGATTAAGCCTTTATATACATAGTCCATTGTCTGGCTGATGTGAACTGTAGGTCAAGTTCAAGTTGTTACCCTCAGTAGATCTTTACTATCAGAGCTGATCGGCCAAACTGCTACCCATAGCATTGCTGTTGTACTGTACATTTAAAGACTAGCAATCAAGTCTACAAGGAAGAGGGATCACATAGCATTTCTCTTGAACCAAATACTAACATTTGCTTTACCTAAACAAACAACGTTCTGGAGTTGAAAATAGAGCACAAGCTAAGCTGTATTAAGTTACACAAATTTACACCTCAAACAAACAAACATTATTAACATATCTCCTAACACAAAAACCAAAAAAGCATGTTTGCTCCTCACACTATAGACAAAGCAGCTGTTGATGCATTTGTAAATACACCACCGCCAACAAGGCCACGACCTTCTCTCCATTAAAATGATTAACAGCACGTGGTTGAACCCTGAGGTGCATTTTGATGAGCAGTTACACTAGTCACCCCAGTGACTGCCTGATGAGCCAGCGTCCTGAAGCCCTTGTGTGCGATATGTGTTTGTTTAAAAGCATGATGACGCTAAGTAGTGCTAAACGAGCAGAGCGTGTGGGTTAAGCAGCCAGCTGAGGTCTAGAAGCAGACCTAGATCTGGTTTCTGGGGTCGTGTAGAGGAAATGGGAGGAGAGACGCAGGTCAGCTCTCTCTGCACCACCGTGAGAAAGCTGTCTGCTAGCATGTCATGTTCAGTTTACAGTGTCCATCAAAATGTTTATTATTGTTAAATGAACTTTGCATTAGCAACCACTTTCAATAGAATTTTGCTAGAATGTTCTTTGTGATTGCTAGTGGTTTTCTCTTATTTTTTTAAATTATATTTCTCCCCTATGTATAGTATTAATCTGTTTCATAAAGTAGTTTTTAGCACCTAGTTTATTGAAAAAGGTCCAAATATGAGTGCAAGATGATGAGTATGAGAACAGATGGAGATGTCATTTTTCCCTCCTGCTCTCCATGAATTTGAGTTGCCCGGTAACACGGAAATGTGTCTCTTTATCTGAAGAACAGTAAGAGCAGCTGCTAGTTGCTGTTAGCCACCTGACGCAACTACACTGAGCAAAAGCTGAAAACTAGCCAAGAGAAAGTGGAGAAAAGCGAGAACGACAGGCCCCTGACAGAACTTTCCATCTCGTTCGGTGCCGCTAATTGCTGTGCTGCCGTGTGCCGTGGTCTGATAAGGATCTTTGTGAAAACTGGATCAGTGAAACGTAGAGACAGTGAGAGGACTCGTATCGCTTTCCACGTTAGAAACGTTCACGGACTGTCTCAGTCTCTCCAACGTGCCTGTATTGTATTTTATTTTACTTGTATTTTAGAGTCATTAATGACTCAAAATGTAGGGCCCTATGAAATCCATTTTATTTTTTCCCAAATTCCATTTTATTTTTTTCTAAATTCCATTTTTTTCCATTTTAATTTTTCTTGGTTCCGTGCATCTGCGTCATTCATTCACACAGAGACACACAGAACATGCAGGATTGGTATTTAAGTAGTATTTTGCAGCTTAATATTCACAGACACTAGTCCATATTGCAGTTTGATTTAAGTGTATAGACCTACTTTTGATTTATTCTTCCAAAATGCAAGTTCCATGACATTCCACGTTATACAGTAAATTCCATTTTTATGGCTGGATTCTGCCATTCTGTCCATGTTTTCCGCATCGCGAAAATCATAGGCCCCTAAAATGCTAATATTCTGATTGAAGTTAATCTCTTGGTGGGCTGATCATTTTTTAATGTTGTTTTGTGTTTTTTCTATCTATCTATCTATCTATCTATCTATCTATCTATCTATCATTTATTTATTTATTTAGTGTGATTGAAATTCTTTTTTGATGTCTGAGAATATTGTATTGTATATTTATTTTTTAATATTAAATTACTTTATATTTTATTGTATACAGTATTTTATGTTATGTTACATGAAACATTAATTCAAATTCTGACTTTCTTAGTGGACTGAGAATATTGTATTGTATTTTCTATTTTACATTATTTTCTAAGGTATTGTATTAGTTTGTATTACATTACTTATATTACTACTTGTTTTATATGTTATTTTGGTAAGTGGGTGGATAAAGAGGCAGGTGTCAGGGTTCAGAGTGGGATGTTTATCTCAGTCTAAGGTGGCCTCGCTGTCTTGGGCCTAATGTGAGCGTAAATCTGTCGGCAGTCTGAGAGATGGAGGCTCTGGCAAGCTCCTACCGTAGTTCACTCAAATTCAGAGCTCTTTACACCCCAGTCTCTCTCTCCTCCTCAAACTTAGCTGTTCTTTATGGTCATTAACTGCCTCTCTCAATCACTCACTGTGTGTGCTCGTGTCTCAGGCTGGCACTGAAACCGACACTGGGCTTTAAACTGGGTGTGGCAAGGGGGAAAAAGTTTGATTCGTGCTGGTGATCATGGTTATGATTCCTGGTAAACAATATAACTTTTTCTGGTATAATTGTGACAAATTAATTATTGATAAACAATGTCAGCCCAGTCTGCAGATGATGTCAGGTGGTTTTTATGTTGTGGTTCATGTAACCACATTTCTAACTTCCTCTCCTCCGTTCTCTTCAGCACTGCGAAGTACAATGTCCTTACGTTCCTGCCTCGGTTCCTGTACTCTCAGTTCAGAAGAGCAGCAAATTCCTTTTTTCTGTTCATCGCACTTCTGCAGGTAAGACTTCAGTGTTAGTCTCCAACCTTCCTCCCCCAGGGCAGGAATACTGATGACAAGCTGGAGAGATTAGAACTGTCAGCTCTCAGAGTCACAGATAAACATCTGTCTGCAGATTCCCTGACCCTCTGTTATCAGATAGCGGGTTTCTTAAGTAGACAGGACTGATAGAAGAGCAATCTCTGAATCGAACTCTGGTTCAGACCAATCAATCCAACCAAGTGTGAAAACCTCAGTGATATAGTACATTACAATGCAAGTCCCCAAACATACCATCCACAAGTGTGTAAAATGTTCCTTTTCTACATAAGTTCAGTTGCGTTGGGAGTTTCCAAAAGGGGCACTACAGTCACAGCTGTGTATCTGCTTGAAGAGAATCTTGCTGAATGTTGAAATGTTAATTGCTAGCTACCTGAATAACAACACATCTGTTTAGATGGCACATCCATTTAAAGGCAAGGTTTGGAGTCTTTTGAATGAAATTAATACTTTTCATTCTACACTCAAAATTATTCATTGGATGAACTCAATTTAATTTAGGGCAGGATTTCCATCCAATAAATGTGCAGCCCCAACTCAGTTCAACAAATTAATGCGATGAAATGTAATTGAGTTGGGCCAATTCAATTTGTTCAAATATACTTTAAATGAAATTGATACATTGATGAAGTGATTTTTTTTTTTTTATGCTTGTTGAACTCAAACTAAAACATTTAACTGGAAAATAAATTATTAGGCGGACATCCTTCTACACTCAAAAAAATGATACGTTGAATTTACTTAACTTTAGGCATTAGCCAACTTGTTAGGCATAGCATAAGGTGGTTTTGTTGCATCCATGGCATGGCCAAAGTAGTTTTATTTTTTATTTATTTATTTATTTTTTTTAACAACTTTGAGTCATGTTAGTAGGTCCTCAACCCAAGCACATGCTCTACAATTTACCACAGTGGTAACCCCCAAAAACATTAACATACCAGAAACTCTTAAATACAAGCATAAAGAGCATTAACAAGTCTCCTAATTTTATCATCTTAATAAAAATAATAAAAAAAAAATACCTAAAATAGCATTTTATTTCAAGATTTACTCTCCTTATCCAGCCCTGTACAAAGCATGATGGGAAGGGGAAATCCACTTCCTAGTTACACAAGTAAAATCATTTATGTACTCCTTAACTCAAATTAATTAAGTAAAGTGGTTGTAAAGAATTGTTGGATTAACTTCATTTACTTAAGTAAATTGAACAAGCATCAAATGTTTTTTGGCCTACTTAATTGAAACATGTTCTTTCAAAAAGAAAATATTGAGCTGAACCAAAATGCAACTGTTTCAAGTCAGGTTAACACAATAGCTATGTTTCCATCCACCTATTTTTATGTGCATTTTGGACTATCGCATAAAAAATTCGCTGGATGGAAACGCCAAGATGCGCATAAATTCTGAAAATGCGCATAAAAAAATTATGCGCACAACTGAGTAGGATAAACTTTTTATCCGATAAGAAAAAATGCGCATAAACTACGATGGAAACGCATTTACCGAATAAATTCCTCCATGCGCATCAAAAAAGTCATGTGACTTTGCGCTATGAGACTTGACTAACCAGCTGACCGATCTCGTTCACAGCATCTATAAGTTGTTGTAGTCACTCTGAAAAGCCTGAGCAAAGTCTATCATCAAAGTATTTCTGTATAATTGTCTTACACGACTGTGTTCCCAAACAGCTGGCATCCTCCTCAGAATGCAGTGACAGCATTTATTGTGTTACGTCTGCTCTCTCTGAGGCACAAGTAATTTATATCATATATGAAAATTATTATATTCAATGGCTTCTCCTATATTCTTAGTGATATTTAGTGCCACAGTTTACCTGGAAGTGACGATTTTGTTCTCTTTGACTCGTTGGATGGAAACGGTGCTTTATTCGCATATGTTTTATGCGATATTCCAGATTTGCGCATAATTTAAATTCGAATCTTTGGATTGAAACATAGCTAATGCAATTGTTTAAATGGGAAACCTAACATAATGGTATTAAATGAAAATTATTTTTTAAAATAAACTGAACAGTGTTGGAGAATCATTTTTTGAGTGTAAGGACACATTGATCATAAGTGGAGTGAAAACATTAATAATGCTACAAAAGATTTATATTTCCAATAAATGCTGTTCTTTTGAACTTTCTATTCATTAAAGAATCCTGGAAAATGTATCAGTTTCCACAAAAAATGTTAAGCAGCACAACTGTTTTCAGCATTAATAAGAAATGTTTCTTGAGCAGCGAATCAGCATATTAGAATAATTTCTGAAGGATTCTGAAGTAATGGCTGCTGAAAATTCAGCTTTGCCTCACAGAAATAAATTGCATTCGAAAATGTTAAAATAGAAATATTTATATTTTAAAATATATAAATATTCCACAATATTTCGGTTTTACTATCTTTTTGATCAAATAAATGCAGCCTTTGTGAGCATAAGAGGCTTCTTTCAAAAACATTTAAAAATCTTACTGACTCCAAACTTTTGAAAAGTTGTGTACTGTATATATTGCTTTTGAAACCTAAACAGATTTTGGCTGCACTGCTTCAGCATCTGTGTAATTACCAGACGCTGCAGTCACCGAGGGCTCCAGAGTGCTATAAACATGCTGTTCTTTTAGAGACAGAAGGTATGATGAATCCACCACCGAGCAACCCGGCGTGACCCTGTGTATGTGCTGCACATTCAAATTAGTGCCTCTGTTTTAATGTAGCTCAATCGATGACCGGGGTAAAAGAGAGATGAAGAAAGAAGAGAAACTGCGATTTGCGAGTGTAAAATAGAGGGAGTCAAGTGGCTTCAAAGCAAGGTTCTGTGCATCTTCATTACACCGCTGTCAATGCAGTGACCTTGAAATGCACGGGCATGTTGTGAACGAGAAAAACAGGAGGGATTGGTTTGCTGAGGCAACAAGGGGGCCAAGGCAACCATCTGATTGTTATGGATGCTGTTTCATCAAAACCGCTCACTTCCATCACATTCACAAGCTGCTTCTGGATATAATCAACGAGATATTTTGATCCTGACACCCAGGTTCCACGATGATCGACTGCTCTGGTTTTCTACGCCACTGTGGTTTGGTTGTGAGCGTACTCTCCTGTTTAAGTGAAACGTGACGCAGAAGGGAAAGTGTTGGCATCAGGTTTAAAGGAATCCGTTTCGGGTTTCCTATTATATGTCTTTGCATTGTTGGCCTCTGTCTGAACCTGTCACAGCACTGACCCTTTATCTGATAGGGACACGTTCCAAAGACAATCCACTTCTTGATATTATATAAGCTCTGTGAGTTTTGCCAGAATCAGGAGAGAAACTGTAGAAGTTTAATCAAGTTCTAATGGTGTGAATTATATATAAGCTTGAGGGCCCTTTCCCAGCTGCCTAACCAGCCTGGACCAGTCTGGAAATTTATGCTACTCTAAGCTGATCTCTTCAGCAGGGTAGACAGATATGTCACATGGCGACTTCTAAACATCCATCAGAGTCGCTGCTGCTGACTTTCTGATGGTTATTGCCATTCCCTTAGGTTGCTTTCTTGACCTCCTGGTGATAAATACTAACACTACCAGGGACGTAGACCCTCAGGCTGTGTTATGATTGCTGGAAAACAAAACGGAGAGCAGTTTATCATTCCCCTCCAAAGTGTTTTTCATGAGGTCATACATTTAAATGCTCTGCTGGACTTTAATTAGTGTTTGTATTCATGCCCTGTAGGTGACGAGGTTAGTGTGCCATTTGGATGTTCATGTTTTGATTTTGCTCTTCTGGAGGGAGAGATTAATGACTGACATTTATGTGGCCATTTTTATTTTTTTATTTTTTCTTGTCAACAGCAAATCCCTGATGTGTCACCCACAGGGAGGTGGACAACGCTGGTGCCATTACTTTTCATCCTGGTGGTGGCAGCAGTGAAGGAGGTTATAGAAGACCTGGTGAGAGCATTCAATTATATTTGTGATTTGTTAAAGTAGCTTACTGAGTAAATTAATGTTGTATGATATACCGGTACTAAAAAGGTATCGTAATACCCTGCTTTTAAAAACGGTACGATTCCGCAATTTACTACTAATTGGTATCAATTGGAAATCAAAACTGATGTGAGTCAAAATTATATTAATTTAAACAATTATTATTAAACAACTATATTAATTTAGTAACATATAAAACATATCTTAGTGTAGGCTATATCTTTGCATTTTTATAATTTATTGTCATCTTCTCGATCCACTGGTCTCTGCCAGCAGGTGGCGCTTTTGGAATGGCAGAAATATAGCTGTTTCCCCGCAGTAAACAAAGCCGCGCAGCACCTGACTTTGAAACTTATAGTGCTTATATTTAATCAGTTAAACCATAGCCTTTTGAAGTGAAAGCTATATCTCAATTATTGTCTTTCTGTCCCCAAATTTAAGACATTGTTGTACCATTGTTTACCATTTAACCATTTTTATGGCCTTAAATCTGAAACAGATTAAAAATACAGGAGAAATACGGAATGATAGTGGGATAGAATGGTAAAATACGGGAGCATCCCAGGAAAAACTGGAGGGTTGACAGGTATGCACTGGCCATGCCACACTTTATATATCCGCGCAGCACAAGACTATGGAGCCAAAATGATCTCAATAATAATTCATGCAAAAGATGCAATGCACACATGTGTAACCCAATTCAACCAATAATTCACGTGCAAGAAAGAAAATAGAAAATATATATTCACAAAACCCATTCACAAAACCCATTCATATGCACAAAATAAGATTATATATTCATAAAATACGTTTCGCAAATGCAAAACACAATTCACAGATGTACAACTGTGTACAAAATTTTTGAATGTTTAAAATTCACGAGTTTATCATGGGCTGTGAATGTGAATCGCCTTGGATTTGTGTGTGTATTTTTGAGACTTTCCTGGCAGCAAACTCCTCCCACACGTTTCATTCATACTCTTTAGCCAATCAGATTTGAGCCTGTCAGTCGACCAATCATAACCCGCTGTGGGCATGCCTACCTGGATGCTGACGTCATCGGCGCGAGACCACCGTTCAAGTTACGATTCAGCAGAGGTATGTGCAGTTGATCGTTTAATTTCAGTTAACTAGCCAAGTAAAGGTGTATTGTTTTATTTTTGCATGTTTACTTAAAACTTGGAAGTAAAATCGGTCATTTAGACACTCGATAACATGAACAATGTAAGCCAGCGGCTGCTATGAATACAGATAGTGTTGCCAAAAATGCAGCTGTCTTGTGTTAGCCACAATGTCTGGCCAAAATGAGGAAAGGAATTATGCTCATTGCCCTGTTTTTGTTCAGCGACGCTGGGTGGCCACTGCCCAGTCTAGCTCCCACTTAGCACTGACCCTGCCCTCATCATCATAGCTTAATGTAATGATGAATAGACCTCACGAGAACTCAGTGTATGAATAACAGTGTGTTTGTACTCACCATTTGTGCAACAAGATGCAGTTTTCAATTAATACACACTAATTGTTTTCCTTGCATTTTTCAGGATTTCAACACTTTGGCACAACATCTGGATGACAGTTACAGACGTTTTCATTCACATTAATCTTTATCTCTTTCATGTACTTTACCTTTGTGTATTAATTTCTTAATGTAATCAACATTCATTTACTTTTCATATTGTATTACTATGATTAACCATTGTTAATCTTTAATCTTGTGTGGTGTATTGTAATCTCAAAGATTTTTACATCACGACGATTTTGGTAAGAAGCAGTTGTGTTTGCATGGTAATAGTTGTGAAATTTATGCAGGTCAGACAAAGATAGATCATACAGAGGAATGCAACAAAGATTATTCAGTTATTTTATCACTTTATCTCATGCGGTTAACATGCCAAGGTGTTAACTGCTTTCAATATTAGAACAAAACCTGGCACGTCCTGACAGAGAGAGATAGTGAAAGACTGGATCTTAAACATTTGATTTATTAACTTTTCACATGATGTATTACACTGATACAATTTTTCATTCAGCCATAAAATTTACTTTAAAAGAATGCTAAAGACTCTAAATGGGACACTATACCAACCATTCAGTGTAACTGAGGTTTAAATACCCTTTGACTGGTGAACTTCTAGCACAGCGTCAAACTGGTATCGAGCCAATCTCAGACCTACTGTATGCAAGAGACATATATTCAGCTGTGCTACGTTTGTACTCCATAATTGTCCATTCATATTTTGTTACAGACACATTGCAGTTAATCATGGTCAAGTCATTTCATGGACATTTTATTCCCAAAGTATTCAGAAAACTTTAATAAACTTTAATAAATTAATAAATCTTATACAGCAACTGTAACAACTGACTTTTGAATGTTTTAATTCTGACATAAAACCTGAACAATAACAAGAACATTTAACAATGCTTATACTATGGGGCCGTTGAATGCTTGAATCTGATTGGCTGACGAACGTTCTAAGGTGTGCAATTATTTTCAGGGAAACGCACGGCGAACGTAGTTCCAGGCAGGTCTTGACCGCATCACATGTCTGTATCATTTCGCCAAATGATTTGAGTTATTTCAAAGGTCCGTACAGCAAAAGAACCAAAACCCACACCGGCCAAACAAATAAATATAGTAAACAAAAGGATAAAAACAACAGATCATGTCCATGTTTTTGCCACAAAATTAGGTTTTATTATGTATGGAAAGCACATACTCTATCTCTCCCGCTCTCTCTCCCTCACAGACGCGCACACAGTTTGCACACACGTTAACATAATCACTAATGTTGTTAGCGCTATTCTGATGATTTTATCAGTAACATAGTTAAACAACTTAAAACTACATGACTTCTCACAAGCGAGGTAACAACAACGGCGCTGTTCATAAAGAAAGTGAACTTAAATTTTCACTATAACTAGAGACATTGCTGCCGAACACTTTTGAGAGATGCACAGACTCAGAGGTAACGTTAATCTCTCTCTCCCTCTCTCTCTCATAACTTAGTTATTAACTGCATTATTAGTCTACTATCAACGGCTCAAGCCTCCGTTACTAGGTTTAAAATGACGTTTTGGAATTAGCAACAGAGGTGTTGGATAAGATGCGGAAGAAATAATCCTGCTCACAATAGCGATTTAAGTAGAAAAACCGGATGAATGCCTTGAAATATATCATGTGATCGATGTCTTGAGGTGTGGCAACCGTAGTATAAGTGGAATAATTGACTTTGGTCGTCAATTATTCCTTACATAAAGCCTTACATCTTGAACATGTACAAAGTTTTGTGGTGTCCTGTTATAAAAAAAAATGTAGTAATGCATGACTTAAAAATCTGTTGAAATTGTCAAAAAGAACAGGTTGCGACATGACTGTTTTGAAGGAGTTACAGTTCCAAATGAACTTCTGGATTCACATCACCTCATAACTTGTGGTAGGGGATGAAGTAGGAACAGTAGGGTCACGGGTCGTCTCAGCAGCTACTTATACATCATCAGCCTCACAATTCTGAAATAAATAGTATATGCAGCATAAACAAACTTAAATGAAATGTACATGGTCTCTAATGTGTTCATGTTATCATATCGTCATCAGTTGAATGCGTGCCATCGCACGACTTTACACACAAGACAAGCTCTGCTGTGACAGCCTTTTCATAATCTCAATAAACAAAGTATATTTTCTTTCTGTTTATTTACCACGTCCCATCAGTCAAAACATTATTTTATGCTTTACACTGAGTTTCTGAATCTAATATCTTAATGTGGTATGGTATTCACGTGAATAATGATTCTTTATTAAATAAACATAAGAATTGATCACTATTACATCATAACACACTCTGGACTAAACAGCAGCCACTGGCTTACACTGTTCACGTTAGTGAGTGTCTAAACGACTGATTTTACTTCCAAGTTTTAAGTAAACATGCAAAAATAAAACGCACCTTTACTTGGCTAGTTAACTGAAATGAAACGATCAACTGCACATACCTCTGCTGAATCGTAACTTGAACGGTGATCTTGCACCGATGACGTCAGCATCCAGGTAGGCACGCCCACAGCGGGTTATGATTGGTCGACTGACAGGCTCAAATCTGATTGGCTAAAGAGTACGAGTGAAACGTGTGGGAGGAGTTCGCTGCCAGGAAAGTCTCAAAAATACACACACAAATCCAAGGCGATTCACATTCACAGCCCATGATAAACTCGTGAATTTTAAACATTCAAAAATTTTGTACACAGTTGTAGATCTGTGAATTGTTTTGCATTTGTGAAATGTATTTTATGAATATATAATCTTATTTTGTGCATGTGAATTGGTTTTTGTGAATATATGTATTTTTTTTCGTTCATGTGAATTGGGTTACACGTGTGGATCGCTTCTTTTACGTGAATTATTATTGAGATCATTTTGGCTCCATACAAGACTTTAAACTTTTTAAGCAATTTAAGAGTGGATAAGAAACATGCATGAATCAGAAAATAAAGCACGAGTAAAAAGACATGCTTAATCTTAAAATTAGTTAGGTGCAATAAACCTTGAAAAAGAACTCGTGTGGTACTCATGCACTATCACACACCCGATGTGCATGCACTGAAAGCACATCGAGACAGCACATGATCGCGAATTCAAATCTTTGTCGAGTTACTGCGCTTCAGTGGTCAAATGCGTCTACAATTACATTAAAATGGCCATTTTGTCTTATGACTTAAGTGAATGTAAAAAGATGAGAAAGAAACGGTGTGTATCAATAAATTGAATCCGTAGCTCATAAAGTGACAGCAGGCTAATATTCCTGCTGCTGTCTGTATCTATAATGTTAATTAAACAACAAAAGAAAAAGAAAAATCACTTACTGATCTTGACTAACTTTAGTAGCTTTAATAAGGATCAATGTATATTTAATTCATATTATGACTATGCAGCTTTATTTTTACATTTTGATTATTTTATTCAATTTCTTTATTAACTCTTGCTTGAATGCTACTGTCAAATAGACCTACTTTACCTAAAAACACATTTAATTTGTATCTTTGTTTTATTGTATTTGTCCTTTTGTTTGTTACTTGCAGCTATGTTATTATTAATAATAACAAAGATAAAATAACAAAAATTACATAAATCATCATGAAATAAAATTACTGAAACGTGAAATAAGATTTTGGTTGTATTTCCCACCCCTAGCTTATGCCCTCAAATATAAGTCAAAAGACTGATTTGTTTTGTGACAAACTTTTTCACCATCTGAGTTTGACAGGGCAGTTGAGGTCAATAATATCCGTCTAATTTGGCTTTATCCTTTTAGCTAACTTACCAATGTTGCAAAGATATAAATAGTGGGTAGTTGCTCACCATAGTCCTTTTGTAGTGACACTGGCATGTGATTTTTTTTTTTTTTTTTTTTTTTTTTTAAAGAGGGATGAAATGCTCAAATCAGGGCAGGTGCATACTGGTCAAGTAAAAAATTTCATTTTTTTTTTTTTTAAATTAATAGATAAAATAACTATAAGCTCCATGTGAATCATCTATTATTCAGTTATTTTGTTTTATATTTTTGCCGTAGTATCAAGATATTTTAGTCAGGTATCATATCGATGTCAAAATTTTGGTATCGTGACAACACTAGAGGAAATGCATGTGAATTTTATGCAGATAGCTCACTTTTTTCAGTGTATCTTAATCTCTTTATCATTGGCAGTTGGAATAATTTTTAATGAGTGATTTAATGAGGGAGAACTCTGAACTTCTTAGTGTCTGGAGTGCAGTTGTGCTTGCTGTAGGTTTTATTCTCTCTTGCCCTTCACAGCTGTTATGTTATCGGAGTCAGTTTTTAGACTGCATTCACGTTTACCTCTTTTGCTCTTCCTGATAATTCAATCTCACTCTCTGGTGATCACGTACACGGCAGAATGCATCTCACTCCCATTAGTCGACGTTTTTTTTCTGACTTGAACTTTCGTCTTATTTGCCATGTAAATTAATTCCAAGACCTTTTTACATAGAAATTTACCTAGAGGAGAACGGAGATAAAACCACCAGCCCAAGTGGATCCACCATAGTGCTGTGCCCCTGAAATCAGAGCCTGCTCTACTGGCTCCCTCTAGACAGTCATCCGATCACATCATGCTGGATGCTGTGGTCACAATGACCAGCTCAGCACTTTATATGGGTTTCTGATGTGTTATTCAGGTCTGAGAGGTCAAAACTAGCTCTAGACTTGAAGGTCATATGGTAAATTCACCCCTCTACTGTCATGTACCACTCTGCTGTGAGTGGAGGTCACAAGACCTTTTCTTTCTTTTCCCTTCAAGTAAAACAAACTCTAATTTTAGTGGCATCCCATAAGGCGAGAGAAAGGCTTCTCTTGTTACTCTGAGTGCTAGCTTTTCTTTGTTAGACTTTGATGGCTGTTTTTTTATTTAAAGAAATAGTTCACCAGAAAATTAACTCCTTTAATTTATTTTCTCACACTCATTGTGTTTCAAACCTGAATGACTGGCTTTCAAACACAAAAGAAGATATTTTGCTATGACCAAGGACTTTCAACTGTAGCTTTCTAATAGGACATCAGTTTCAAGACGTCTGAATGGTGTTTTTCTTGAGCTGTCAAACTTAAGTAGCTGTTTTTTGTGAGCTGTCAAGAACTTTAAATGTGGTGCAGAATTTTTTTTGTAATTTTTTAATTTTTATTTATTTTTATTTATTTACTGAGTTTGGCACCCTTACTCATGGCTTCCCTTTATTGTAGGAAAAAAACAGCTTGATCATGCTGCTAAACATCTCTAAGTGATTTTTTTTTTTCTATGTTTTTGAAAGACGTGTCATTTACTTACCAAGGCTGCATTTATTTGATCAAAAATACAGTAAAATTTCATCACAATTTAAAATAACTGTTCTATTTCATTATGTTTTAAAATGTAATTTATTCCTGTAAATACAGCTAAATTTTCAGCAGCCATTCATTCTAATATGCTGATTTGGTAGTTAAAGAAACGTTTCTCGTTATTAGTGTTGATGCTTTTTTTCAAAATTCTTTGATATAGAAATATAAAGTTCAAATAGAAATAGAAAGCTCAAAAGATTGATTGAAATAATTGAAATCGTTTATAACGTTTTATATGCATCCTTGCTGAATAAAAGTGTGTGTGTGTGTGTGTGTGTGTGTGTGTGTGTATATATATATATATATTATATTTATTATTATTATTATTATTATTATTATTATTATATATATATATTATTTTTATTTTTATTTATTATTATTTTTTTTTTAAATCTTACTGACCCCAAACTTTTAAACAGTTGTGTAGTTTAGAATCTCACTTTTTGTTTGTTGCTTTCTTACTGTGGCTTTATATACAAGTTTCAAAAGAAGCCAGCAGGCTCAGTATAATCCATAACTCGTCATAATCCGGCATCTCTAACAAAGACCGAGTCTAACAAAGAGGTGACGCGCCAGTGCTCTCCACACTGTGGCCTGCTTATCAGCTGCACCCCACTGTACTCCACTAATCCTTCTGGGATTTTGTGCTGCATCTTACCACAAACCCAAACCACTGTCTCCTCTTCCCTTTGGGGCCTTCTTGTACTGTTAAATATCCTCCTTCCTCTTGCTCCCATGTTCACTGCAGACAAGCCATCAGTTAGATTAGATGCGTAATCAAATCATCACTTCCCTCCGCAGAGCCTGATCTCTGCTCCATGTTGAGCTGAAGGAAAAAGTGAGGGAAATAGAAACCGAGGAGATAGGAGAGTGAGGAAGAAGGGAAAGAATGAGTTATTCAACTCTGCACCAGAGCTGATTTGGATGATGAACGGGATTTGAGACCGGTCTAACTTTTTCTTTCTCTTGCAGAGGTCATGTGACATGGGCCGCTCAATAAGTTCTCCAGTAATATGAATGTGGCTGTTTGTCACATTTAATGTTATTTTAATATAATATCAATTTGAGAGAGATCGGGAGGAGGGGAAGGAAAATATAGAAAAGCTGCCTGCAATTATTTTTGTATGCATTTTTTTTTTTTTTTGCAGAGTATATAAGCAACAGAGATTTTTTTGTTTTTGTTTTTTTGTTGTTGTTTTTTTTTAAACTGTGTTTTAATTTTATTTTTTATTTTTAAAAAAGTGTCTATATAAACAAATTTCGTTTGGACATTATCTGTAGTCAGTACCAACATTATGCTAAACTTTGTTGAAGAAGGTTTGGAAACAAATGAATGGCTTTATATTACAGATATAATTTGCTTTTATGTAACTAGTGCTCGTGGCACTTTAAGCATAGTACCAACATTTTAAGTTATTCAGTTTTCTCTCATGTTGTCTTCTGAATGTCCATAGTGCCTAACAGCACATAAACCAGTCATCCAGGACAAACAGAGGTGACATTGGACATATTTTACCAGTGTTAACCGGGAGGATAATTAGGCAATCGCAGAGCACTGGAGGCAAGAGCACAAATGTATATGTAGAGTTTTTAGAGGCTAATCAGTGTTTTCAGATCACTCTCGCTCATTCGCTCTCTGAGATAGAAAAGCTCAAAGTGGTTCTCGATTAGAGCAGATCAAACAGCTCTTGTAATCTGGGACAGAAAAGAGTGCTTCAATGGACATACATCTCTCCTCTTCTCAATAAGCAGTTTTATTGATCTCTAAACATGTAAAACATCTCTTTCTCTCTCTATGAAGAATTTTTTTTATTTTCTAAGAGGTTTTAGTTTTTTTTTAATGACTTTGACATTTGAATGCATGCTGTATTTATGTCTCTAATAATTATGTGTGCATATGTGTACCAATATTCTTCTAGTGCACATCTAGAAGAAAGTAATAAATCCATAAAATAAAGTCCCATCCATCTAAAACTGTTTGAAGCTTTGATTTGGCTCATTTAATTAATAGTTTTCTTTTTTTCAGAAACGTCACAATGCTGATAGTGTTGTTAACAAGAAAGAGACACAAGGTAAGACATTTGTTTTCTCACTGTTTTTCTTTAAAAACCCCATACGTTTGCCTAATTAGAGCAGCTTTCCTCTCTGATTTAGAGTATTTCCTGTTGAAACAAAAGTTGAGGTGGGACGTACAGTAAATGACTCATGACTTGTTCTTTTATTAGGCAGTAGTTTTAATTTGTCTTACATCCGTGAGTTGTGATTTGCTAGTTAGGCACTACCCTTTTAATGAGAAATTAGATTTGCCAAAAAATTGGACACAGCCATAAGTAGGGCCCTATAATTTTTGAGAAGCCGAAAACACGGATGGAATCGTGGAACCCAGTCACAGTATAACGCGGAATGTCACGGAATTTGCCAAATTTTGGATGGATACACCAAAAGTAGGTCAGTACACTTAAATTAAAAACGCGATATAGACTAGTGTCTGTGAATATTAAGCTGCAAAAATACTATTTAAATATGAATTCTGCATGTTCTGCGCATCTCTGTGTGAATAAATGGCACAGACGCATGGTTTCATTTATTACACACATACTAAAAGCGCATGTGACGCTTGCGGTGTTTTCAGCCTCTGCCTCTTGAACATAATCTGTAGAACTGCTCAGAGAATCATTTCATGAGCATTTTACAATTTATTTTGAGTAAACTATTGTCATCATATACAAACAGAAACCTAAAGGTCTTCACAGCAACCCATCAAAATAAAAGTTTGGTTTAACTTGAAGAAACTATGACAGAAATATTACTTAATATAATTATACTACTACTACTACTTCTACTTCTACTACTACTACTACTACTACTACTACTTCTACTACTACTACTACTACTACTACTACTACTACTACTAATAATAATAATAATAATAAAATTATTATTAAAACATTATTTTTAAAGGAATATTTACCAGAAAAAAAAATATTTACCAGAATTTATTTAACAGAAAAAATGTAAATACACAACACAGTATTTCTGGGGGGAAAAAATAAATAATATGATAAATTAGTATTTTTTTTTTCCTACAATCAGTTAATTAGAGATGCTTTTGATAATTAATATTTAATAAAACCAATAAAATGGAATCCAGAAAATTAATGGAAAACAGAATTTGGTAAAAAAATAAAAAATAAAATAAAACTGAATTTGAGAAAAAAATAAAACATTTCATAGGGCCTTAAAATGTAATTTGTTAAAATTTTAATAAATTGCTGTTTAATATTTGTTAATTTAACCCTTAAAACAGAGTATAGAAAAATTAAAACAGAAAAAAAAACGGAATTTGGAAAAAAAATAAAGCTGAATTTGAGAAACAATAAAACTTACTTCATAGCACCCTACATAAGTACAGGATGAGTCAGCATTTAGTAATTAGTAATTTTCATCTCTTTTTCCTGCAAGAATAAGACCCTCAACTTTAAGTGTGTGTGTGTATATATATATATATGTATTTTTATATCATGGGTCTGTGTTAGGGATCTTTACATACTTTCCTTTTATGGTGATCTTTCTCTCTTTCTTTCTCATGTAGTATTGAGGAACGGCGCTTGGGAGATTGTTCACTGGGAGAAGGTACTGCAGCAGATGGTGTTTCTCATACCAAATGCCTCACTGCGTTCCAGCATGAAAATAAGTTGACATACTCTTAGAAAGAGTGAGAGATGAGTATGCATATAAAGATGCACGATGATGTAAACCAGAGCAGGTTTGGTTTGAAAACAGATACTTTGGTGTTTTCTGAAGAGTGTACTTCCTTCTCTGCTCTTTTTCTTTTGTTGATTCTCGACTCTTTAGGTCAAGATGAAGGAGTAGACTCTAACCAGGCCACAGCTTTTCAATATGTTAATAGAGAGTCGAGCTAATTACCCTGACAGAAACAAACTGTCCATAATTATAAGGTGAAAGCAAAAGGAAATGGATGGAGAGATAATTACCCGAGGACTGGGCATTCATTACTGTTTGCTATATTAGTGCACTTCTGCGAGAGTGCATTAACTTGTGACCTCACCGTAGCACAGAAAAGGATGTGATGTCAACTATGACTGCTTACAGTTGTATATTATTTTCTAAAGCTGCAATTCTGCTAAGTGCTGCTAAAATGGACAGTGAAGTACAATATGATCCTGCTTTAGCTCATTAAATCTAGTTTTATTTTTGTCATCTCATCAATATTCAAACAGTTTTGTGGAGACAGGCTTCTTGTCGCCCATCCTTTTATTAAGCCACACTGTGACACACTTTGAACTAGTGCACAGTATGAATAATGTATTTTTAATATACTTATAAATCGTATATCAACTCATGCATATTTAAGTAGCTCTCCACTTTGATTCAAAATAGCAGCCATGAAGCAGCATCCCCCACTTCTGCTGGATTATGGCTAATAAGTTGATTGAAAATGCAAATCCAAAAAAATAAATTGTTTATTTGTGAATCTTACAGAGAATACTTTTGATTAAATGGCCTCATTTTAAATGCTAGTCTCAAGTGAAGCCTTATGTTTGGATCTAAGTACCTCCTGAATGAAACAAGTGAATTAATATTTCTTATTTCTTTTCTCTCACCAGTGGCTGCTAGTTTGCTATAAAGTTTATGAATTGATAACTAGTTTTGTTTTACAGGTTGTGGTTGGAGACATAGTTAAAGTTAATGGCAAAGATTTCGTACCAGCAGATGCTATAATGCTGTCGTCCAGGTAGACAAGTCTACGTCATCAGAAAGGAACTTTTGTCCATCCTTATGCCCCTGTCTCACACTCAACACCCAAAGGAAGTGATGATTCACAGGCTAATAACAAATAAACCTGAGACAAGGCCTCAAATCAATGCAGTGATATTACAAATGGTATCAGTTGATGGTTTTAATGTCATTTGTAATCCACAAAGGATAAAGGGTTAAATTACTACCTCACCCAAAATTGAAAATTCTGCCATTGTTTGTTCCAAACCCAAAAGTTATAAGGGTTTATGAAATGAGGTGAATAAATGACAGAATGTTATTCTTTAATAAAATGAATGAAAAGTCAAAATCAACACTTCCTTTGGCAGATGTTTGCTTATTGATTAATACTGACCTGATGAAGTTGTGTCCTCTTCACTGTCAAAATCCGTTTGTCAGCCAGGCCGTAAGTTGTCCCAAAGTTCTGGGGTGTTACAGACATTTATATCAGCCATAGATAACAGTAATTTGGTATTATTTCTGAAAGCATTAGGTTTTCTTCCCACTTTACTGTTGGTTTAGCCTGGCTTGGGTGGGTTTTGAGCAGTGGACATTGTGTTTTTTCCTCTGTGAAGATTAAACATTTGTGTGATTGTGTCTCTCTTCCCTGTCTTATGTGTGCTCTTCCTCCTCTGCCCATCTTATGTCCGCTTCCCTCCTCTCATCTCCACACTTCACCCTCCCCTCCCACCTCATGTGATGAACAACCTTCTCCCGACTTCACTTGCATCATTCCCCTTGCGCCGGGGCTGCTGGGTAAATTAAGGTGTCGGTAGGGGAGGTAGTCCGAGCAGCCAATGGAGATCACCTCCCGGCCGACCTCATCATTCTGTCGTCCAGGTCAGGAACATCTCCGGTTTGCATGCAGGCTGGGTGGGAAGGGGGCAGGGGGTGCACAGGTGGAGAGAATCTGTTACCTTAATTTTTCGCTCTCTCTCTCCCTTTTTTTTTTTTTTTTTTTCGTTTTGGCCTGAAGCTTTCTGTGTTTTGTCAGCTTTCAATGCTATTCTTGGTTATGCCATATTTTTTTTAGCAATGATCTTATTGGTATCACTGGGTGATTATCAGTTTTTCTATATGTATTCCAACATTATTATAACGTTAATATAAGATTATAACATATTTAGATGTAAAGACTGTCTGATATATTTTTAGCATATTTTGGGAATACACTAGTACAGTATAAGTATATTACCTACAGTACATATGTTTTTACTAAAACATTTTAAAGCAAAAAAAAAATAATTAAGTTTTTGAATCTGATTCAGTGAAACACAAATTTTGAACTGAGTAATGGAAATTAAGTGAATTTACCAATTCTAATACTGTTTTGCTATTGAAGTTTAAATCAGTGATGCAGTTAAAACTTAAATAATACTTAAGTTAATACTTAAAAATAGTGAGACATGGATCACAAAACTAATTTTCTAAAAACTTAATAGCTAAATAAAGTGCATTTTATACACAGTGTTTTATTTTATATCACCAGCAATATGATCCTGAATATACCTTGTTTTATATTCAATATATTTCTCAGCCACACTATTGGTCTGATAATTCTGTAATTAAAGGGCTTATTTAGACTATCACGACTCAGTAAACGCAGATACATTCATGTGGAAAAAGTTAGGACACCCTATTGAATTCCACGGTTTTCTGCATCAGGACATTATAAAAAATTATCTGGTCCTTGGCAGGTCTTAAAATTTGGAAAATAAAACCTCAGATGAACAACGTCACATGACATATCACATGGTGTCATTATTTATTTAAGGAAAATAAAGCCAAGATGGAAAAGCCATGTGTGACAACGTTAGGACCACATATGGTGCAATTGCATGTAGATCCACTTTTAGCAGCAAAAACTTGAAATAATCATTTTCTGTATGACTTTATCAGTCTCTCACATCATTCTGTAGGAATTTTGGCCCACTCCTCATTACAACATTGCTCCAGTTTATTGAGGTTTGTGGACATTTGTTTATGCACAGCTCTCACCACAGCATTTGAGTCAGGATGAGGTCTGGACTTTGACTGGACTTTTGCAACACCTTGATTCTTTTATTTTCAGCCGTTCTGTTGTAGATTTGCCGGTGTGCTCGAGATCATTGTCCTGTTGCATGACCCAATTTTGGCCCAACTTTAGTTGTTGGCTGGATGGCCTTACATTTGACTATAGAATACTTTGGCATACAGAGTTCATGGTTGATTCAATGGCTGTGAGGTGCCCAGGTCCTGTGGCTACAAAACAAGCCTAAAATCATCAGCCCTCCACCAGCATATGTGACTTTTGGTATGAGGTGTTTGTGCTGATATGGTCTTCAGGTTTTCACCAAATGTGGCGCTGTGCATTATGGCCAAACATCTCCACTTTGGTCTCGTCTGTTCAAAGGACATTGTTCTAGAAGTCTTATGGTTTGTTCAGATGCAATTTTGTAAACCTAAACTGTGCTGCCATGTTTTTTTTTTTTAGAGAGAAGCAGCTTTCTTCTGGCAACTCTTCCATATGTGCCATACTTGTCCCGTCTTTTTATAATTGTACTGTCATGAACTTTAACATTTAACGTGTTAACTGAGGCCTGTAGAGTCTGCGGTGTAGTTCTTGGGTTGTCTGTCATTTCTCTGAGCATTACACAGTCTGATCTTGGGGTGAATTTGCTGGGACATCCACTCTTGACGGATTGGTGTCTGTCTTGAATGTCTTCCACTTGTGAATAAACTTCCTCACTGTGGAATGATGGACTTCACATTGTTTGGAAATGTCCGTAGTACTCTTCCCAGATTAATGGCAGCAACAATTGCTTCTCTTAGATCATTGCTGACGTCTTTCCTCCTTGGCATTGTGTTAACAAACACCTGAAGACTCCAGACCAGCAAACTACCAAAACTTCTGCTTTTATAGAGGTGCTCACACTTGCTGATGATCAGTTAAAGGCAGTTGATTAGCAGTGCCTGACTGTTACTTACCCTCTTAATTTCTATGTTAACAGTAAGGGTGTCCTAACTTTGTCACCCATGGCTTTTCCATTTTGGGTTTATTTTTACTAAATAAATAATGACACGGTGTGATATGTCCTGTGTTTTTATTCATCTGAGGTTTTATTTTCCAAATTTTAAGACCTGCCAAGGACCAGATATTTTTTTATGTCCTGATATGGAAAACCGTGGAATTCAATAGGGTGTCTTAACTTTTTCACATGACTACCTCCCATGCATCATTGTTGGACCACCCTTTTGTCATGAAATTCTTAAATTTAAGCACTAAAAATGGGCTGACTAGGCACATATTTCTCAGAGGACCACTCTGTTCAACTCCCAGCAGAAAGTACTGATGAAGCCTCTGCTTGATGACCTCTGCTTTGTGCCGAAGATGCTTCAGCATGTGCACACAGGAAAAACAAAGTGCTTCTCTAACACAGCTGGAGAAAAGGCCCATTGAGTGACTGTAAATGTCACAGCTGTTGGCACAATGCATTCAGCAGGAGCTCAGACTCTGATGTGACTCTCTGCATGCGGTCACATCACCACAATGTACAGTATTGTGATGAACCTTTATGGTAGATCACTTTGTTCGTATACTGAATCTATGAAATGTTATTGGGGTTTTTTTTCACTCTAAGATAAAAATGATGTTTTGGTGGGGATTTACATTTTTGACAAGTAAATACAGGAAATGAGTACAGTAAATACATTTTTGTTTTATATAGACCCAAAGTATACTTTTCTGATAACTTTTCATTTTAAGTATGTAGACCGTCTTTTCCGTTCATGCCTGCTATTATTTATTAAAAGAGAGATGTGTAACAGCTTTGGCCCTGTGTACTCGCTATCCTGCTTTTGCTCTTCTCAGTATTAACACTGAATGTTCATTTGTCTGGTGTGCTACATCTTTCCTTTGTTGCATGTGGAGGATGTGACCAAAAATAAAAACAGCAGAATGCATGGCCATAAACAAAGATGCATTAAGTGAAAGTTTCCTAATAGCTGAGTGCAAAATGAAGGATCTAAGGGAGTCCCATTAGAGCAATGTGTTTTCATTTTCAGTCCAAGTACTAAAATGCTTTATGCAGTTTGGAAAAAATATGCTGCCCATTGGACTTTCCTTGCTGAAATAAATAAAAGCAATACAATTTTAACAGAAAACTGTACTAACAAGGCATCTTTGATTATGGGGATTCATTTAGCTATGTGGTTTTGATTGATGTGAACAAATTTTCTTTAGTTATTAATAACACATAAAACTTGAAATAGTTGTTTTTAGGCAATGTCATTTAGCTGTTTTGCGTGGTATTTTGATATTTTATTAAAGTAGCTAGGCTGTGCTCATTTCTTTTAAGATGCACTATTGTTCAAAAATTTTGGGTCAGTACAATTCTTTTTAATGTTTTTAAAAGAAATCTTTTGTGCTCACTAAGGCTGCATTTATTTGGTCATAAATATTGTCCAACTAGTAATATTGATGTAGTGTTACAACTCAATAACTTTTTATATATTTTAATATACTGTATATTTCAAAAATGTAATTTATTCCCATGATGGCAAACTTGAATTTAGGCATTACTCCAGCCTTTAGTGTCACATGATCCTTTAGAAATCATTTTAATTTGCTCCTCAAGAAACCTTTATTGTTATCACAGTTATAAATAGTCGTGCTGCTTGATATTTTTTGTGAAAACCTTGATACAGTTTTTTTAGGATTCTTTCAATTGAAAGTTCATATGAATAGCATAAAAAAAATATGAAAAGAAAAGTCGTGACGTATTGTCAAGTATGGTGACCCATACTCGAAATTGGTGCTCTGCATTTAACCCCATTTAACCCATCCAAGTGCACACACACAGCAGTGAATAGTGAACAAACGCACACACACACCGTGAACACACACCCGGAGCAGTGGGCAGCCATTGCCCCAGCGCCCGGGGAGCAATTGGGGGTTCGGTGCCTTGCTCAAGGGCACCTCAGTCATGGTATCGAAGGCAGAGAGAGTGCTGTTCATTCACAATCCCCACCTTCAATTCCTGCCGGTGCGAGAATCGAACCGGCAACTTTCAGGTTACTAGCCCAACTCTCTAACCATTAGGCCACGACTTCCCCATATATATATATATTTACTGTCACTTTTGATCAATTTAATATGTCCTTGCTAAATAATTGTTAAAAAAAAAACCTTACTGACCCCAAACTTTTGAACAGTATAAGTTAATATTATTGTATTTCTTATATATTTCAGTAAACCGCAGTATTCTACTGGTAGAGCCATATATCTTCATGATGTATTAAAATGTATATTTTTTCATAATGGTGCTGTTTATTGTAGTGAACCTCAAGGAATGTGCTACATTGAGACTTCAAATCTAGATGGAGAAACAAATCTCAAGATTAGACAGGTGATTTTTGCACTCCATATCATACCTGCTGTTATTATTAATTCTCTACAATTCAGCTTTTTGTTTACTTTGTGGTTCTTGTTATACTCAGGGTCTGCAGATCACTGCGGACATCAAGGACATTGACAGTCTAATGCGTCTCTCTGGACGAATGGAATGCGAGAGTCCCAACAGACACCTATATGAGTTTGTGGGCAATATTCGCCTGGATGGACACAGGTATGAGAAAGTCGACAAACAGTGTGTGAGTGATAAAGTGTAATGGTAAAATTTGGCTTGAGGTGAATGAAAGAAAAGCAGGCTGACTTCGGCCTTGTATTTCATTAGTCTGAAATACTGATGAGCGTGAGACAAGTTAATTTCAGCAGGAAGGATTCGATCGAACCTGAAAAATGAAAATGTCTCACCACTTAACTGTCACCGTCCCACCTGTGGGACGCTTGGCGCTTTTTTTTTTTTGTTGTCCTTTTTCTCTATCAAGTCTTTTAGTAATTATCATAAATTATATATCGTTTGAAAGCTTAGAAACTCAAGATTCATCCTGTGAAAACCATTTTGAAATCGGACATTGTGTTACCATGGAAATGGTGCTTTGAAATCTTTTGGCGGTCTCCTCCCCCTTAGCGGCGGTGTCAAGTGTCATATTACAAAATGCATTGCGGCCTTTCAGAATCAAAACTTTTTATAATCTTGATAAAAAAAAACATATCATTGGAAAGGTCTGAGTCTCAGGATTGCATGTGTGGTGGTTATTTTGTGATAGAAGTAATATGGACAGAGAAATCTAGACATTTGTGACAGAATAATGCATCAAAAAAATTTCAATGGCGTTTGGATGGCACCCGGTGGCTGTTTGTGGTATAACGCCCTAAATAAAATCTCACAGGAACCTCAAATTTTTCCATATCAACTTCAAATTTGGAACATAACTTATTTAGACATAAGACTTTAATTTTATAGCAATTTTAGAGTAAAACCTGTTATGTAAAATATGTATTATATATAAAATAAAATTAGTACAGTGTATTTTCTTTATAGTAAATTTAAACTTAAACGATAACTTTTTGATACTTTAATTTTTTGAAAAAATTCCACTTTTATAATAATCTGCTGATTTTCTTCTTTAAGGCAGGTTTAATAATAATTGATATTTAGGAAGGAACAAATCTATACTTCATAAAATACCAAATTTGTGTTTTCATTAAATCTCCCTCTGTGAAGTTATTTGTATCTAATATCACATTCTCCTGCTGTTATGTTTTATTTTCTGGGTGGGATTTATTGTTTAAAGTGTCCATCACTTGTTGGGTTTGCTCCATATTTAGCACTGTACCACTCGGTCCTGATCAGATCTTGCTGAGAGGAGCACAACTCAGGAACACGCAGTGGGTCCACGGTATCGTGGTCTACACAGGACACGACACCAAACTCATGCAGGTAATTTGTCTGCTTCAGTCCACTTCAGTTGTATCCCAAATCCAGCTTCAATGTGAGAAATCTGAGTTTTGTCTCTCCAGAACTCCACATCACCCCCTCTGAAGCTTTCCAATGTGGAGCGCATCACCAACTTTCAGATCCTCGTGCTTTTCGGCTGTCTCTTGGCCATTTCGTTGGTCTGCTCCATAGGCCAGACCATCTGGAAGTACCAGTACGGCAATGACGCCTGGTACATGGACCTCAACTGTAAGAACCAGACCCCCTTTTCCTTCTGTCATGCTAGACCGCTTGCGCGTCTATGTGTGCTTTCATTTTTTTTTTTTTTTTATCGTCAGTAATTTTCGTCTTCCCTCTATGTAAACAAATATGCATTGCATATGTGAATATTTGTCAATAAAAAGGGAAAGGAGAACTTTTCTCTTTTAGTTCTAATATGCATAGACACATGAATGTATAAATGGTTGAATATCATGAACGCCGCTACTTCTTTTTTTCGTTCGTTTTGTTATCAGCTTCCTTTCTAACATTCTGTTTGGTTTGTGTTTTTTGTTTCTTTGTTGTTGTCATTTTCTTAACAGCTCCAGGTAACAACCATTTAAAACCCTTGGCCATCTGTGAATGACCCCTCCTTACTAACCCCTAACTGAAGCTCAGCTTTTGCTAAGCTACCGAAGCCACTTATATGGTTGCCCTACTTTGAGAGGGTAATTGCAGAGGACCGCACACACCAGGAATCCAATGATAGGTTTTTCCCTTCCAGCTCTACACTGTGTAGACCCTCTTAATGCCTGATGTCAAAAACGTGCCTTCCCTTTCTTTATTTTGGTAACGCGTTAAACACTTTGCAAGCTGCTGCTTCGGCCACGCTAGCGTCCTTTCGCTCGTGCCTAACAAATGAGCCACGACAGTAAGCCTCGGACCCAAAGAAACACACGTGGAGAGGAGCGAGATACCCACGGGCACTGTCAGAGCAAGAGTTTGAAACGTGTTCCCGTGCAGAAGCAGAAGACCCTGGAGGTCAAACCGTGACATTTTCTAAATGCTCCCTTTTCCTCTTACCCACCTCCTCGTTCAGCTGTGTTTGTTATACCGGTGATGACAGACGAGGCAGAAAAGGCCCAGCTCTGGAGAAGATGAGCAAATCCATGCTAATAGGCTTAATGTTTGGATTGTAAAAGTACGAGATTAAGAAATACAGCACTGCCTTTCATTTTTAATGAGCAGTGATGGGAACACATCTGTTGCGTGCTTTGAGCATTGCAGGTAATTGAAAAAGAGAAAAATAAACAATTTTGTGCACCAACAAGAGGTGAAAATGTGTTAAATTGGTGGCAGGAAACGCTTGCAAATTGATTAACGCGTCACCACCATCATTACTCTTGATTTAAATAGGAGGGGCTGTTTGTGTCCGAATCGATCGCAGCTTGTTTTATGGCCTACACGGTTCCCTTCTTGGTATGCTCTGAGAGTTCATCGAAAATGTCATCAAACGCTGAGATGCACCACCATGGATGCTGGGTTCCCTCTGTAATCAATCACATCCAGCGCAGTCATTTGGAAAGGAAATAACAATGATGTTGGGTGCCATGTGAGGGAACAGTGAGGTCATAAAGCAGGTATCCATCATGAAATTGATTATTCCTCTAGAGGAGGGAGACTCTGTCTCATGTTTGTTGTTTGCCCTCCTAGTGGAGCTGTAAAAGGAAGATGTGGCATTGATTTGTCGTTTACATGCTTTTGCAGATCATACTTGCTTTATAAACCAAGGATACTTCCTGCTTTTTCAGTCAGTGGTATAATCATACAATCAAGGATTCATGATAAGATGATTAGGGTTAATAATACCTGGAGGGAGATACACTACCATTCAAAAAAAAGTTTTTTTTTTTTTTTTTTTTTTCCAAATATATTAATACTTGTATTTAGCAAAGGGGTAATTGAAAGTAAAGAGACTTGCAGTGTTACAAAAGATTTCAAATAAACGCTTTCTATTAATGAAAGAATACTGAAAAAAGTATAATGTTTCCATAAAAGTATAGAGCAGAAAACTCTTTTCCTCACAAGGAAAAATATATAAAATTTTAAAACATTAAAATGGAAAACAGTTATTTTAAATTTTAATAATATGGCACTTTATGTATGTATGTATGTATGTATGTACGTGTTTGTTTGTTTGTTTGACCAAATAAATGCAACCTTGATAAGCATAAGAGACTTCTTTCAAAAACATTTTTAAAATCTTACTTGCCTCAAAGTTTTGAAGCCAAATACAGTTTTGGAGTTGTTAGCAAAAATAAATTGTAAAAACATGATATAATGCAGCCATAATATTTCTCGCCATGAAAATAGCCACAGAAGCTGGAATGCCGTTAAACACAAACAAACAAAACCTCAAAATTTTGAATGGTAGTGTATACGTTTAGCATTTATATTCATTTCATTGGCAGTTTCACAAGTACAAAATTTGAAAACTTAAATTAGTCAGAATACAGACTTCTTCTGAATGGCCGTCAATGGAGAAAAATGCTTTATGCAACCAGATGGTGTAGTTATGACATCTGCGAGCTAACTGGGTCATGCTAACCAGCCAACTCTTGACCTCTTGGGCATGATTGGATCTGTTTGGTTTTGTGCTGCTGGATGTCAGATTATGATTCATCTCCAGAGGTAAAAACAATGCAATAGCTGTGCTTGAAGGTTTCCAGATTGGGTTAGCAGGCGTACGCTGAGGGCGATGCATACACACCTTCTACTCATTAGTCTGAGCGTTGCACACTTGAGGCAGATGAGTAATTATTCATCATAAATAATTCATTTGACTTTGAACCTCTGTGATATTTTACTCTGCTTCTGTCCCACTATAAATCCAAACCAAGCACATGCCTCTATGCAGATGGGCCTCCAGAGCACTTGAGCAGCAGTCATTTGTTATGCATTCATGCCACCTGCAACAACAGTCACCCATGTTGAACTCCTGACCATGAAATAACAGGTAGCAGGTTTTATGCTGCACAAATGCTGACGGGTGTCTTGAGAAGTGCTGACCCCGCAGCGTGACTCCTTGCTGCACTGATCTCACTGGACCTGCAGTAGCTGAGCGAGATGGTGCTGCATCTTCCTGCATGCTTCAGAATGTCATGTGAGCATGTGCAGCGGTGAAGGTTGGCGATTAGAGATGCATTTGTTTACTGTAGCCTGTCGAATGCAGAGAAGTTGTCTGCTTTATTGCTAACTCAGTGTTTGTTGGGTGTAGTTTTTCACTTTCAAGACTATTCAATAGTCAGGAAATAAGTTCTTCCTTGAATAGGAAGGTCTTCTTCAGCCGACAAGCAAGGGACAGTCAAGTTTTGTTCAGTATTACTTGTACCATGTTTCAGATCTTCCAAATTATTGAAATGTCACATTTCTCTGTTCGGCTCCATGTGATGGGAAGGTACTTTAGACTGGTCTCCCTCCTTTACACTGAAACATCCAAACTGATTGTCTTCCTTCCCACCACTAGCCAAATCCTCTTCCTCTCTCCGTGAGTCAGTTCCAATAGCAGTTGTATGATTGCCCAGCCTCTCTATTTCTATGAATCTGTATGAGAAAAGCGCTCCCTCTCCTAATTGCTCAGAAAGAGAATTATTGCATTCTGCGGATCCCAAGGTAAAGCTTTTTATTCATGCTTAAAGTCAACATGAAGTCAAAAAGAACCCATTTACTTTCTTAAAAAATGTTCTTGGTCACACTATGAACATTTAATCATTGTTCAATGTTAACAAATAGAAAAAAATGGTATTTAATGGGTAAAATACAATTTTTTTTTTTTTTTTTTTTTTTTTTTTTGCCCAAATTAGAATTTTATTTTTGTTTAAAGGGGTCATGAACTGACTTTTTTTTATTTTGTGCTGTTCTCTGAGGTCCACGTATAATATTATCAAGATTTTTACATCAGAAAACCTCATAATTTAGAAGCAATAAGCTATTTTCTGTCCTGTTTTTAAACCACCCTCATCAGAACGCTCTGTTTGAATTGGCGTGGCGGATTGTAGACTCAGAAGTAAACGCCCACTGCTATGATTGGCAAATAGTTGTGTATGTTTGACAGCGTACATTCCTCATAGTTGGACGCTGCTGTGATTTAGGTTAAAAACGCATAACTCAATACATATCAAAACGATCTGTAAGAAGAGACAAAGCGATAGTGACCACGTAATGAAAATAGTTACTTACACTTGTGTTGCGACATTACTGTCGGATCCAATATAGTCAGCACAGCATCGTCTTTTAGTTTCAATCTTTTTGAAAAGCCCGCGTCGAATTATGCCTTATTTGTAAACGAATCCGCGGTAAAATGAAGTGAACAAAGGACCACATTCTTACTGACTTGGTCTGGAACTTCATTAAAAATAAAGTTCATCCACTCTTTCCTAACGTTGGGATTAGAAGGAAGGCAAAGCAAACACTGTTTTTCCTCAACTCAGCACCGCACAGCGTCTTGTTGTCTTCTGAGCCATCTTTATCGTTTGGTTTCTGCTTAGACCTGCGTGTTCGCTTCTCTCGTAAACACTACATGTGCGAATCGGTGGGCGGGGCTAAACAGGCAGTGATGTAGAAGCAGGCATTGATCATCTTCTGCGGAGGTGGTGCTTAACCACACTTTTACATCATAGAGTAGAACATTCCAAAAACTGTTGTTTTGGCAGACTGCCTTCAGTATAAGCTGTTTTTAGACTAATGACAAAGTTTTGAGTTGTGAAACTTACAGGATGTTTATATACTACAATGACCTCTTATATGTCAAAAGATCAAGGAAATTCTGGTTTCTCAGTTCATGAACCCTTTAAAGGGATACTCCACCCCAAAATGAAAATTTTGTCATTAATCACTTACCCCCATGTCGTTCCAAACCCGTAAAAGTTTCGTTCGTCTTCGGAACACAATTTAAGATATTTTGGATGAAAACCGGGAGGCTTGTGGCTGGCCCATTAACTGCCAAGTAAATTACACTGTCAAGGCACAGAAAAGTATAAAAAAACATCGTCAAAATAGTCCATCTGCCGTCAGTGGTTCAATCTGAATTTTACGAAGCGACGAGAATACTTTTTGTACGCAAAGTAAATAAAAATAACGATATTTATTCAACAATTCATCTTCTCTCTGTGTCAGCGTAGTGCCATTTTGGAGAGCATCCAATGGACGCAAAGTGCGTATGCTATTCTCTGTCATCAGTAACGCATGGATACGTATTGTACGTTTATTTACGCTTTGATTTGAAAGGTAACTGCGTATCCATGCGTTACTGATGACAGAGAATAGCGTACACACAGCGTTTGCGTCAATCGGATGCTCTCCAAAATGGACTCTCTTTTAATATCCCTTTACACATGGACATATGTCACAAAGTAAAATGGGTTATGAATGTTGTTTCATGTTGACTTTAACACTGTGTGTGAGCTGTCTTGTGTCTGTGGTCTTGTTTTTATTGATTACACTTTTGTTTCTCTTTGTGCTGCTCTCTTTGTTAAATTTGGTGTTTGATTAAGATTGGAAATCATGATTACCCACCCCCAGTGCATTGTGGGATAATGTGTTGCTTTGAATCTTGCCCATATTGCCAAGGCTGCCGCTATGATGTCAAAGAATCGAGTTTAGCTACTAATTAATAGAGACCTAATTGGAGAATTTAATGTAAATTTGTAGGTTACAGGCTTACTGGAGAGACTGGGTGGAAGAGTTGTGTAACTTTAAGAGTATAGTGTTTGCACAACGCTCACACAACACTAGTGGAGCTTTGTGGAAACGTTGCAAATTAGACCAAATGAGCTTGTGGCGTTATTGTTCTTCCATCATTTCTCCCCATTCCACCTCATCCCATCATGCCTTTCATAGCTCAGAAAACGGTCTGTCACCTTACTACCTACCTCTCCTCTTCCTCCCCTCGCTCTTCTTTTTCCAGATGGTGGAGCAGCCAACTTCGGCCTGAACTTCCTCACCTTCATCATCCTCTTCAACAACCTGATTCCCATCAGTCTTCTGGTGACTCTAGAGGTCATCAAGTTCATTCAGGCTTTCTTCATCAACTGGGTGAGTGTGAAGCTGAGCTGCAGGAGCTCTGTCTGTGTGATGAGTCTTTGAAATGCAGACTGCCTAAACCTCCAGGGCCAATCCCAGAAAACTTCACAGTCCAAACGAAAGTGGAGCTTTATCAAAATAACCCATTTGAAGATGCCAAAATTGGATTTGGGGCAGGGCGCTTACAGCAAACAGACATCGCTTTTAGATGCAGTGGAGTTTTGTGAATTCCCATCGAATGGCAAGACTTTTGAGCGGAGGTTTCAGTCCTCTTGTTTTGATCGACAGAGTTTGAAAAGAATGGTAAATGTTTTGAGTCCAGATGGCAAGGTATTAATAGAAAATGGTTGTGATTATTAATTCTGCCTTGTGATGCAATGTATTTTAGGACACTGACATGCTTTATGAAGTCACCAACACACCAGCTATGGCCCGGACATCAAACCTGAATGAGGAGTTGGGACAGGTACTGCTTGCCCTCACATTCAGAAATAAACAAAGGAAAATGGAAAAATGACACAAATAAAAACAATTACATTTTATTTATATTTGTAAAATTCAGTTTTGTGCATTTATGCATAATATATACTACTGTTCAGTTGAAATTAATACTTTTATTCAGGGTTTCTTGTGCACCAAATCAGCATATTTAAATTTCTGAAGAATCATGTGAGACTAAAGCCTGGAGAAATAACTGCTTTAAAAATTACATTTAAAGATGTTTTAAAATAGAAAATAGTTCTTTTATATTGTATAAGATATAATAATCTTTATTTGACCCTCTAACTTTAGCTTTCTCTATTCTTTTTCTATTTGTTTTCTTATTTATTATATAATTAACAAAAAAAAAAAACTTTGCTACGTGTACAGCGTTAGGCTAATTGAGACTTGTCATAGCACTTGCATATTATTGTTCTTTTGTTGATTTTGTTTGCTTCCATTGTCCTCATTTATAATAATTAAATGTAAATGTTATAATATTTCACAATATTACTGTTTTTGTGTTTTCCATTAAAATAAATACGTTTTGGTGAGCATTAGAGGCTTCTTTCAAAATCATGAAAAAAATATTTTGAACCGTAAGGTATTGATTCCATATTGATTATTGACCATTATTTAAAAAAAAAATTTACCAAAATTGTTTGCCAATAGTGGGTATTTAATTGTTCCTCTTCATTTTCACTATTTTTGTTTTGTAGATCACCTTTGCTATCATGTAATGCTCATTTTAAGGTCATCTTTGAAAACACTAATTATTTAATAACACTGTTAAATGTAATCTGTAGCAGATCTCAAAATGTGGGCAAAATTATATAGAATTTTAATATCAACCATTTATCAGCTATCAGCCATAACATAATTTATCAGTTTAGCTGTAATGCCCAGAATTTTATTAGGGAATACAGCCTAATGCCAGTTAATATAATAAAGGCCCACTTTTCACAATCTCGTTTATTCCTGATGCATTAAATCAAGTCCCTCCTTGCATTTTGGTGTAGAATATTCTGTTTCACACAGAATAAGTTGCATTACAGAAGTAAAATGGGTTGAAAATATTTACTTTGTGTAACTACTTAATTTACTCTAGTTTAATTCTCTCTCTTTCCTGAAACCAGGTGAAGTACATCTTTTCGGACAAGACAGGCACCCTGACCTGCAACGTCATGCAGTTTAAGAAGTGCACAATTGCAGGCATGGCCTACGGGTAAGGCTCTGTTTCACATGCTTTCATAATCAGTAGAGTGTGCATCTGGCTCTAGCTGTCTTGTCCTCAGCTCCCTTGTTAGCAGCTGCATCGATGCTTCCCTGCACAGCCAGAGAGATTCTATAAATATCAGAGAAGGGGAGTCACAGATTATCTTTCTTTTTTTACATGCTTAGCTAAGGAACGCTGCGTTTCTGGTTGCCTATTTGTGTAACTTGGGACATTTTTATGGGGCATGCATATATATATATATATATATATATGTATGTGTGTGTGTGTGTGTGTGTGTATATGTATGTTCTAAAACTAGATATAGAACATTTTGTTAGACACAGTTGTATTTATAAGCTTAAAATGTTGTGAAAGGTGAAATTTCCACTGTGCTGCAGCTGATTCTATGCGGGTGTGTTTTTGAAGAAATGTTCATCAGCGTGCTCAGCATGTGGCAGATGAGACAATATAAGATGGCATAGCTGTGTTTTTCTCTTCTCACCGGATAGATTTTATGACCACAGTGATGTTTATGGTAAGCAGTTTTAAGATGAGGCGCATTGGACGAGGTCACGTCGAGGCCACGGCTCTGAGTTTATTTGGATGTTTACATGCACAAGGACTTCAGATCTTATCACAGACATGCCAACCATCACAAAACACAGCCTTATGTTCACATTCATGTTTAATGGTGCCTCTTTATATTCTGCATTCGGAGAATAAAGCACATGGCGGCAATATCAGAGCTGGATCTAAATGATCGGTACTCCAGCATTAGGAGCAACATTAATCCTATTAGCTCAATTAAAATGCTTCTGAGATGAGGAGATTCAAGAGGCACTTCCTCTGTGACACTTAAAGGAAGACACTCACTGGAAATGTTAAAGTCGTTATGTTGAACTACATTTGCATTTCCAATGCTAGTGCTTCCAAGGCAGCAAATGAATAGCGTTAAAGTTTAGTTAGTATATTTTTAGGGTTTATTTTATTAAATGCTGTATTACACCCGCCTCAGGTGCTGAAAACATACAGTTTTGAAGTTTATATTCTTTATATTGAGCCAAGAGATCAGTCTTTGATGTTTATTTCCTCTATTAGTAATATATAATTTGCTATGTGAATTCACAGGTTAGACTTCGCCAAACTTGACCTTTGGTATGAAGTAAAATACAAGACAAACTTGTGAGCTGTGTATGAGAATCAACATGCAAACAATTATACTTAATAATTTATACACTGCCATTCATCACATTATATCACTACTGTTAAAAATTTTGGGGCCATAAGATATTTTAAAAATCGTTTTGAATGAAGTCTTATGCTCACCAAGGCTGCATTTTTTAAAAAAAATCAAAAATACAGTAAAAACTGTAGTATTATGAAATATTACAATTTAAAATAACTATTTTCTATTTTAATGTGTTTAAAAATTTAATTTATTCCTGTGATGGTAAATCTGAATTTTCAGCAAGCATTGATTGTTTACACATGGTCATTCAGAAATTATTCTAATATTGCTGTCACTTTTGATCAATTTGATGCGTCCTTGCTGGGGAAAAAAAAACTTTGAATGGTAGCGTACAAATTAAGTATGGATGGAATCTGTACTTTTAGGAGTTTAAAATGAATTAAGAAGAAAAGGATAGGGGTGAAGGTCAGATTTTTTATTTTTTTTTTAAATTATTATTTTTTTTTTTAGTGACATTCATTCCAGACCCTCTGTGGTCCACCACAGAGAATTTAACCAGCAATTCAAAGCAAGATCATCTGAAGCACTTACATTTTATACTCTAATCCTACAGCTTTAACCTTTACACCAGCTAAATTACAAAACTGATGCCTTCTGAATAGGGTTGCCAAGTCCATGGTTTTACAGCGGAATTGGGCTACTTTTATACTGTTGCCACAGGTTGTTTTTTAGTCTCCCCCACCCACCCGGAACATGATTTCGACAGAGCGGACCCCTGATGGAGGGGAAAACTGCAGAAAAAAACTTGACTAAGCTAGTTTTGAATAGCAGTTATGCTGGTTTTGTTTCTCAAACCTGGTAACCCTGCTTCTCAGCCTGCATCATGGCAGCTCAATTCCGTTCTTCAAGACATTTCTTTCTGTCTATGTAGAGGAGGAATCCCTCTGCTTATCATTTGGTGAAGTCAGCATGGTACCTGTTTAATCTCTCACAAGTATGTTCACAGCTCTTTGACGCTTGCAAACTGGCCTGTATTTCAGAAGCAAGTCCTTGTTCTCCACATCATGAATATGGATGCCATCTTTTATCAGCTTCAAATAAACTTGGTCCTGTTTGATGATGCATCCCTCCTCCTCTCCTCTCGCTGGGCATCAGAGCAAGTACAGCCACCGCACCAAGTCATTGATGTTTTTGAAGCGTGACATCTTTTCTTACAGTGAGTGGGGAAACTTGGTGCAAGCCCAATGGAAGAGTTTGATGTGAAATATAGCCTAGATTTTTGACTTGACATGTTTGTTGGACTGGAAAAACCAACACGCTGCTAGTGTAGCATGCTGGAGTTCTGGTGTTAATGCTGAGATGAGCTGACGTCTTTCCACTAGGCCTTGTCTTTTATGTCTTTCTTTTGTGTTACGTCTGAGTTGAATTTCTTGAATGTCTTCAATTTTATTTCCACTGGCCCAAATAAAACTCCTAAATCCACAGCAGCAACTGAAGACTCCAGCACATCATTCGTTTTGTCTTTATTGTTCATTTATACTTTCAAACTTTCAAATCTTGTCAACTCTTGTAAACAAAGGAGCGGGGTTATTTTAGTATCATTTATATGTTATTATAATATAATAGCATATAAATGATACTAAATGATAACCCCGCTCCTTTGTATTAATATTTTGGATTGGCTTTTATTTTTATATCTGGTTTTATTTTAATTTATTTTAATTTTAGTCATTTAATTTTTAGCAATTTAATCTTTTTATTTTTTCTTTTTTTTCTACTGGTATTTAGCTTTAATTTAATTTCTGATTTAGTAATTTTAGTACTTCAAACTAATCTTATTTTATTTCTGTTAATTACCAAGGCAACTTTTCAAATTTTCATTTAAGTTCAAGTTTTTTTCTCATGTTTGTTTTATTTTTTCACTTTTGTTTCAGTTAACAAAAATATTTTAATAGTTTAAGTTAACAATAACAACACTGTAAAATATACTTAAATGCTTTAACCTGCAAGTGTCTCCGTCAAAGCATTGGGCTATTTTCTGTTCTCTTAATCTTAATTTCAGACATTTATAGTCATATGTCTCATGTAAGATTTGACATTCTCACAAAAGGGTGTGATGTGTTTTGTTTTTACTTGACCCCCCCACTTGTGTTATGTTGCACAGCTAATTAAATAGAACATTAGTTAATGAAGAAATCCCTTTGGGTGAAGATGTTAATTAATTTGATGAGCTTTCATGGAGACACGATGGCCAAAGTGCTCTTTAGCCATCAGAATTAGAGAAATTATTGTATCTGATCATATTTTTTCCTGATTTCTTTTGCTTTTGGTATTACAAGTTTTGGACTGTAATGACTGTGCTTGGCTTGTGAAACTGTGCAGTTTTTTTTTTTATTTTTTTTTTTTGTTTTTTTTTTTTTTATGAATTGTAATTTGCACTTCCTTTTCTTTGCCAAATCCTCATCTTTTGCTCAGCTTATTTATAGACCTACATCAGGGTCTCCACTGGCCCCATCTCCTTCACAACTTGTTAAAAACACATTAACGTGTAGCCTGGATTTAGCTTGGCATATTTCTCAACATAGAGTGTAGTCTCAGGCAGAAACATTGGGTGATTGACAAACAAGATGACCTATGTAGTGCAGCAAGAGTGCTGTTTACGCCACTTTTGGTGCTTGTTTGTCAGTTATTGTGTGTAAATGTCCAGCTGTACTCACCCCACCCCCAAATGTCTCATGGGTTAGATGTGGTCTTATCTGTGCACGTGGTACAGTAGCTAATGAATGTGATAAACATTAGGCTACCTATTTAGGTCAGGTGGTAGGTGGGGGTCTGATTCCATATTGTCAGAATTCCTGTGAACTATTTGCATGTAAGACTATTTCATAAGATTGTACTACTGAATTGCCAGGTAGTCATTTATCAAACACTTTTCCCCAAAATGGCTTTCAAAATGAAGTATACAAGTTTTTATGAGGCAAACTGTCGTTTCAACCAGAGTTGGAGTCTTGGTCTCGGATTTTTAATGTCCTCGAATGTCTCAATACTTTTTAAATTAAAGTGTTTTGAAGTGCTGCAATTATATCAGTTATTAACCCTGTAAGACCTGACATATGAAATATGCAGAAAAATCTGTTTTCTTTTATTTAACAGTTTATTGAGCTTTTAGACAAAATATAAAAAGAAATCTAAAAAATATGCATATGTGTTTTTTGAGTATCATATTTGATACAACTGGCTTTTATGGCTATACAGTATGATATAAGAGAGCAGGATGTCTTAGTCATAAAAAAAAAATACATAAATAAATAAATAAAACACCCCGGTTTTATTCAGACCTATGAAACGGGACAAAAAAAAATATGCAATTTGGTGCAGTTCCTGATATTTATGACTATAAGGTAAGAAAATTCTTGTGGGGGGCAAAACATGCAATGTTATACAATGATGAATGACAGATAAATAAACGTTTTGGAGGATTTGATCTTGATTCCATCTATAATTTCAGTTTGTTTCTGTGTGTTTGTGTGTTTTTTTGAGCTGGATCTCAGTCACAAGATGTCTATTTTGGGTCTGGTCTTGATACCAATTCTGCAACATGTTTGAATCTGCAACTTGAACAGCCATGATCTTTACCAACTAGGCTGCACCACCTTTTTAACAAGTACTTTTGAGAGTGTCTCTTTGAAGTGAGATTAGGTAGTGCAGTTCTGTAGGGATCCTTTCTTGCAAGTCTCTCAGGAGCCCTACTGCGTTTCTCTTCTTTTCTCTCTCTACCTTGTTGCTCAAAGCTCTTTTTCTCTGTAACAACCCACAGGGCCTGACACAGCTAGCATTTGTTGTTTTTAAAGCATGTTTGTTTTAAAAGACCAAGTACCACCCATCTGCAGAAATCTCTTTTGTTTGGATGGTGAAGAAGTCATCGGGTCTAATACCTGCAGGACTTGTGTTGGCCTATATTAGCGTAAATGCACTGTTCCCCCCCTGCTGAAATGCAGTTCTTTTGTTTCGGCATACTAAACAATTCTCTTCCCCCTGAGGCTGATGGTACAGAGTCAGATATGTGCATGGCCAGTTCAACCTGCCTTTTGTTTTTATAGTTTCTCTCAAGTCATAATTTGGCTTTTAAATATACCACATGAATAGCAATGTTTTGAAGCAAAAGCAGTATTTTCAGCAATGTAAGATCATTGATATCACATTGGACATTTATAGATTTTTCTCTTCTTTTTACTTTTCCCTTTTCTCTTTTTCCTGAATTTTGAATGTTTTCTTTCTTGTGTCGTAATACTCACATTGCTTATTCTGTCTAACTCCTTCCCTCACCAGTGTCTGGTCCTTAAACTCTTGGTCAGGCCAGTGTCCACTCGTATTACAATTAACAAAGCCCTCAACGCCCGAATCTGTTGACCGGAGCAAAGACGCGAGAATAATTTGCTGCTGTCAAGCCGGCAGCAGTAGCTGTATCTCCATATCCCAGCAGACACAGTTTAGCAGCCAGCAATTCACTGTTCTGTTTGCCTGATTATTTCTCTTACAATACCTTGGAATTTTGCTTTTTATTAATTAGATAATTATGCTGTTTATTGGCTAGTCATATACCCTTCAAGTTGTATTAAATCTGCTCCATTGTTGGATGATTACTATGGATAGATATTCACATAAGACTTTTGCCTTACAGTGAATGTATTTTTAATTACTTATTTTGGATCAGCACTCCTACATCACTCAGATATCCCTTTCTTATTTTCTACTTTGCTTAACATGTTTGCCTCTGCAGAATTTTCGTAAAATATAAATTTGATTTTTGAGTTCCATCGGTTCATCTTGATTATTTAGGAATTAAATAATACATAATATATACTGTAGATATAATAATTTGGCACCACTTTCTATTCAAAGTATATAAATATATTGGCTTATATACCTGTTTCTATATATCTGATTGACTTGCACTGGCAGACATGCAGGGTAAAGATGGTCATTTCTGTTCAGTTCTGTCTGTAACTCTCTTCACTCCACCCAACAGTCATGCAGCTGAAGTTGAGGATGGTAGTTTTGCGGAGGAGGACTGGTAAGGACCAACACCATTGGCTGTTTGTTTTATGCTTCTGTGATGTGTTCTTGCCGTGATGCCTTGTGAGAAATGTGGTTTGAGCCCTTTTCTTGTGATGTGGTTGTGTTTAGTGGACACCTTAAACTGGTGTGAAGGCAGATGAATGCTGATTGTGAATTAATAATGAGCTGTTGTCTTCTGTGCTGTGCTTGTTTGATTAAATCTGATTAATCTCTTTCAGTCTGTTGTTGTATGGAACAGCATCAGCTGTTATTTTCTGTTGTAGAGAGAGGCCAGATGGAGTTTCTCTTTGATTTCTCAGCACCAACTTGTTTACTGTATATTAAAGTTATTTTCATATAATTTAGCACAATTTAGCAGACTTTTTCAGATTTCAGGCTTCCACTAGTTGCTGGGCAAGTCTCCCTGTGTAACCTGTAGTTAAAGGTCTGCTTAAAGGACACTGTGGTGATTCAGGTAGATTTTTGATCAGTCTCTAACTCATGAGTCAGTTTTGCATGATGGGATTGAATTTACAGGCTGTGTCAGTGAGCAGACCAGATCCTGAACCATTAGGCTACAACACCAACTATGCCATGTCATGACACACTTTACAATTTGTAACTAGAACAGCCAAACTCAAGACACATTAATTTTAGACAACACTGATAAAATATGAATGGAGCTCCAACTTGAAAATGTAACTTCCCACTTGGATATTACTGAAATATTTCTCAGAGCAGTGGAGATGTTGTCCCCAGAGCACATGAGAAGTAGAAACTCTTGACTGATATCAGGATGAATCTGTCTGGATCAAATTTCAACCCAAAGAAGAAGCTAATTGATGTAAATAAGAAGCCAATAGATGCTAATTAACATTCATTGTATTGCATAATTATTGCAATAATGAGTAATGTAGTAATTAGTAGTGTCAGTTGAAAAAAATAATAATCCTAAAATAGGCTTAATTTTCTTTATGCTGAATATATTTTCTTTTTTCCTTTTTTGATTTTTGGGGTTAAATTTGTCCTGTCCTTGTGAGATCTGTTGAATATGTATGTAAAATATGTGAATTATTATTTTAATACATCGTTGTTGTTGTTGCTGTTGTTGCTTTTCTAGCAGCGGTTTCTTGATTTTTATTTTTTATTTTTTATTGATTTTTTTTTTTTTTTTTAAATGCTCAGAAAAGTTCTAAAAGTCCTAAAAGTCTACTTTTAAAATTACATTATTGCCAAAGGAGCTCCATTATTAATGAACTCAATCTTCCACATGGACCCCATGAGTACAGATGTGGTCTCAATTTGCACTTTGTGAAGAGGGGCTCTCTAGAGATCTCTGGTGTCTCTGGAGGAGCAAGATTCCTGTGGAGAGAATGGAGAGTCTCAGTGGTGTCCATTAGATTGAATATCTTCATACCTCTAATACGTTTAATAAGCCCATCTGATATTGATGGCAAAATCTATCTTTAATAAGTCTGTCAGGCTTATTTAATAAGACCAAGTAGGGAATTTATTACGCTTAAAATATAACCTAATTCAGGATAGTGGTTCCACAAATTGGAAATAGGTTTTTGTAAAATGAAATTAAATTGTGAATTTTAACTCTGATACTTTCTATAGTGGTATCCTAAAATTGAGTAAAACTCAATAAAACTGTACATGTGGAAGTTACTCAAAAGAATCTCTTGAAACCAAAATGAAAAATTTCACCTTTTTCGTTCCAAACTTGTGAAACACGAAAGATGGTGGAGCCATTGACTTTCATTGTATGGACACTTCACAAAAAGAAGAAAAAAAAAACTTTTCACAAAATATTATCTTTTGTGTTTGCAGAAGAAATAAGTCATAAGTCAATAATAAGACATTTGGAACAATTAGAAAGTGAAATTTTTCATTTTTGTGTAAACCTTCCCTTTGACTTAGTGAACAATAGCGCATACATGAATGCAATGTTAAATGCAAGACATTATGTGGAAAAATCTCGATACAGATGGATCAAGTAAACTTTGGTTTTGCATATTTATATGAATTGCATGCTATGCAGTTTTAATTAAAACATTATTTTTTTAAGTGTAAGCAGAAGTTGTCAATATGCTTTTATTCTTGTCAAGCAAGAATAAAAGCATACGTTAATGATTGCCGGAAGGACTGGGTTGCCTGTTAAGGCAGAATATGACAACTACTGTCTGTTATTTCCAGATAAAAGCTTTCTGAAAATACCATCATTAACTAATGCACTGAAAAATACTGCAGTTACTGTCTTTGTCTGAGCTGTGAGCATTGAGTCCTCAGGACAGGATTATGACTTCATTTGAGCGGTGGAGCTTCATGTGCAGGGGAACAATGGAAACATGTATGCGTGTCTCTTGCGGGAGTTGTGTAAGCAACACACTGACATATGCCTCCTGCCCCTCCACCTCTGCTGTTTACTCTGTTTAATCCCTCTCATAAACACGCACACATTTAAACAATGGCGAACTGCTTAGTGCTTACCTCTCGGTCGAACTGTAATAGGATATGCTGCAATGGCCAATGTGGTGTGCGTGATAGAGAGAAAAATAACGTGTTTATCTCTTATAATCCATTATAGTTCAATACTGCAGTAGATTGTGGGAGGGATATGAATGAATGAGCAAAATCGGGCCATCAAGGTCAGATAACTATAGTGCCGCATTCTGTTTCCATGGAGACGATTGCCCTGCTGGCCTTTGGATCACCAATAACAGGCTGTGTTCAGAATGGAATACTAGCGTGCTGCTTACTGCGCAGTGTACACTGAATACTGCTTACTGTTTCTATAAATAGCATGTGAAGCGATATGCATTATGCAGCGTTAACAACCTCATGGTCGCATGACCTCATTGCTTACACATTTAACTCAGAGGTATCTCGAAATGAATTTGTGTTTGTGTGTTGTTCTTTTTGTTTTGTTTTGGTTTTTGTTTGGTTTTATTTTCATTCTGTTTTATTTTTATTCTGTTTTTTGTTTTTTGTTCTGTTCTGTTTTTTTTGTTGTTGTTCGGTTTTTTGTTGTTTTTCCCAGTAATTGTATGCTAATTTTGTTTTTAAAAGGCTTACATGTTGGCGATCAGATAGAAAAAATTTGTAAAGATGTTAAAAATTGCAATTGGTTATTAATTATTATTGTGGTTCATTCAGGTTCACTACTGGTCAAAAATTTGAGCTCGGTAAGATTCTTTAAAAATATTTTAAATATCTCTTATGCGCACCAAGGCTGCAAATAAATAAATAAATAAATAAATAAAAGAACTTTTCTATTTTAGTATATTTTAAAATATATTTTAAAATGCAGTTTATTACTGTGATGGCAAAGCTGAATTTTCAGCAGTCATTTCTCCAGTTTTCAGTCACATGATCCTTCAGAAGTCATTCTAATATGCTGATTTGTTGCTCATTAAATTTTTTATTATTATTAACATTAATGAAAAAATTAATGCTTAATATTTTGTAGAAACACTCAAAATAATAGCATTAATTTGAAAAGTAAATCATTTATAACATTACTTTTGATCAGTTCAATGCATCCTTGTTGAATAAAAGTAAGAATTTCTTAAAAAAACAGTTTTAATATAAAAAGCTGTAAAGATATGCATTTATTTATTGATGATTATTGGTAAATGTGCTGTATCATTATATTTCTGCAACCTAGCATTTGCATAAAGTGCTCTGTCAGCACGGGAGCAGTGATCGGAGTGTTCATGTTGCATGATATGCTGCATTTTTGTGTTCGGAAGCTTCATTTTCTGCTTGTTGCACATTGAAACTAATGTTCGACCAGTGCATTTTAACATGTTTAGAAACCTGTATCTTTGTGTGTGTGTATGTGTGTGAGTGAGAGGAGCATGTCTGCACGGATCCCTGCACACATTGAGGTGCTGAGAGACAGGAAATTGGATTTTGCTGGTGCCGGCACAGTTTCATAATGCGCTCCTCTTAGTGTGATTAGATTTGATTTTCATCCTCCTCCTCCTTTTTGTCCTTACCTCAACATGACATCTTCAGTCTAAGAAATGAATCTCACCAACCACCATTTGAATAAGCTGCGACATGTTTGTTAAAATCCAGCGGTGAGGTGAACAATGCTGTGACGAAACCCTGAAATTTTTCCCCCAGACTCCCTTGCCAGAAGCTAAAAATCTCCCCTAACCTTTTCATTGTCAGATTTATATGGTGCTGATTTCTGAGATTGCTGCCGCAGTGAGATGCTCTGATCAAGAGTTTTCCACACAGGCTTGCTACAGCGTTTATATATAGTATGTAACTTGGTTCTTTAAAAATGTCATGTTCAGCATACGACCATAGATAGATATGTCCACTACTGAGCCGTTGATTGGCCCGTATATCACAGAGCTGCTAATCAATATCCTTCCTAAAAGTGCTGTAGCGTGCAAGGTGTAAATTCAGTTTAACTCTGTACTGGAGAAAGTGTCAATATGCGGTCACATGATGTTTGTATTGAATAGTAAGAGGAGACTTTTTTTTGTTTTGTTTTGTTGTTTTTTTTTTTTTTTATATATAATGCAAGAGAGTCTAATAACGTGGTAGTACTGTTGAAATGGGATTCGGGGTGCTTTGGGTCAAAGGTAAGGAACAAGGCATGTGAGGGGAATTAATATTAATGTTTTGCAGTAATGAGCTTTCCCTAATGAAGAGGCTCTTTTGCATAATGTTAATATTGCTGAGGTCTTTTTAATCACCTCTTGTGGTTCCTTTGCATTAAGTTTGATTTATAGCAAAACATTACTTTCTTAATTATGAAAAGAACTGCCCCTTTTTCAAATTGAATATAATTATTTATTTAAAAAAAAGTTTCTAGTTTATGATGCTGAAATTGCAAATCCATTATTAATAAATAAGCATTATTTACTTAGTCAAGTCATACTTGTACGTTGTTTTAATTTTGCTTAATACATGCATGAAACAGCTACTCTTGTATTTTTGCACAATGTTAATATCTTAACATCACCTCTTGTGATGTTAACATCACCTCTTGTGAGGTTCCTTTGCATTAGGTTTGATTAATAGCAAAACATTGTTTTCTTAATTATGAAAATGTCTGCACTTGCCATTTTGTTTAGAATTGAGTGATTTTATTTTATTTTGCTGCTGCTGTTATTTTTTATTTTTTTAATGAATGTTATGTAATATTTCTAGTTTGATGCTTAAATTGCAATTCCATTATAAATAAATAATAAATGTTCATAAATAATAAATCATTATTTGCCATACTTTTGTTCATTAAAATTTCATGTACATGCATGAAACTTCTTAATTGTGGCTTTTGTTAACATTAACTTATTAATGTAATTTGGTTTAATGCATGATTTATTTTTTTTTCGCAAAAGTTAGATTGAAATCAAACAATGACAGACCCCCTACAGTGCCACTGCAGACCCCCTAGGGCTCAAATGTGTAAATGCCACTTCATGAACAAACAAACAGACTGATGCTTAGTGTTTCAAGACTATATTTCACTATTTTTCAGACAAGTTTCATTACAGATGGACAATTGTTATTCAGTAATGGGAGAAAAATGTCCCTTTTGTTTATAAATGAGAGCACCTGTTTGTGTATTTATCCCTGTCTTCCTTCATATCTCTCTCTCTGTATGCAGTCACAGCTCTCAGTCCACAGAGGAAACTGGATTTAATGACCCCAGCTTACTGGAAAACCTCCAAAGTAATCATGTAAGTACTGTAATGGCATCACAGCTGCTCAGTCATGCCCAGCCAGCCAGAAATTTACACACAGGCCCTGATATCCACACGCTCACACCTCCTGTCTTCCCTCACGGCTCTTTTCTGGCTCATATTAGCTCTGTTCTGCCCACCCGGCTGTTTATGAATAGTCTACAGTCACAAAACTTATTCTCTAATGACATTAGACTTTTATCTATTTTTTTATATAAAAATAAGACCCCACATGCAGGTACTCAAGAGTAAGATTTTTATTTGAACATTGTTGATTTGTATGCGTGCGTTTTATTGATTCTGTTTGTGCAAGGGGTCTTTCAGCCTGGTGACTCAAGAACTTGTGTCCGTCAGGGTTAGTCAGAGAACCTCAGCAGAATGCTTTCGTTTGTCTGTCACTTTGAATCAGACATCTCAGGGGTTGCATTCGTGATGGCACTGTACAGCTACTCATGGCCACCTGAGCTTCTCTTGCCTTTCCAACCAAACAGGCTTTGATTTCACACTTCATGAGGCATTTGTTCTCTCACATGAGAGTTCGTCAATGAAAAATCTAATCATGTTCAATCGTTGCTCATTCAAATAATTAAGAGGCTTTTCTGAGCAGATTCTCAGTGCAAAAAACATTGTGTTTGATTATATATTTGAGCTTATGTCTCGATTTATACTTTAAAAGGAAGTACAGTTCAACATGATGCTTGTACTGTATGTTGTGGGTAGTTGCTATGCAGACGCAAAGCAGTTCTTAGATGGTTTTCAATATGCAGTTGGTAAGGTGTTTTAGGTACTGTCTTTGCAAGCTGCCAGGGTAAAAATTACTGGTTTGATTGGTTAGAAAAACAACCACAGACATCTCCTCAACAAATTGCATGATTTGAGTTGTCATTCATGTCTATAGCACAAACTGTTTCAGATGAATTTCATGAAAAAATTTATTGCGTAGAGTTTGAGTGTATTTTTCTCTTTTTATACTTTGTCTTACTTTTGATTTTTCCACACAGCCCACTGCTTCAGTCATCCAGGAGTTCATGACCATGATGGCTATCTGTCACACAGCCGTTCCTGAACACATCGATAACAAGATCACCTACCAGGCTGCATCCCCAGGTCAGTCAGACTGCTCACACACACACTGAAACAACAAATGTTTACATTAGGTTCACATTGGGAGCCCTTATCAATACACAACCCTTCAGAAGTCTGGTGTCAGTAGGATTTTACTACTTTTTAGGGGTTCAAGCGTGTTGTGCTGAAACCCTGCTGTAGTTGTTAGAATGGCCAAAGATCAGTAATCTACATGTAAAACTGAGAGTGAATATCAATATTTATCAAAAAAATAAAAAAAGTTGTACTTTTGACTCACCGTCACAAAGGGACGCCAAAACTTTCGAAAGGGGCAGGGCCGCTTTTACTAAAACGGCAATAACTCTTAAACGAGAACGAGAAAACTTCGCCAAACTCAGAACACTTATTTAAGAGCTCAATCTGAGCTCAATCCTATAAGGACTTTTGCATATCTCAAAAAACATGGCTGCCATCAGCCAATGAATTTTAAGCACCTATTAGGCAGATTAACAAAACTCAGTGGGCCTGTTTGACTCACGGCCCTAAAGGTCTGTGAGAAATTTGAAGGAAATTGGCCACTGGGGGATGATATCGCATTTTTGAAAGGGTGTACACGATTGTATATTGCGGGTTTTTTCACACATACGCACAATATTCATATCATATGATAGACCCCCTCATTCCAAACAACTTTGCCTCTAGAAGCACTGCAGTCAATCAAATCATTTGTTAAATAATTGAGAATATGTTGATAACCTACTTTTGCGAACTAGTCCTAGGTTTTTCGCTCAAAAATCACTGATGTACAATTCACTGGACTCTCTAGGTCAATAATTATCAAAAAAATGTTGAACTTTACCCTTTGGGTAGCTAGAACAGGTCGTTTAGAAAAGGGACCGGTCCAAATATACCCAAAAGCCTATAAAGCCTCAATGAAAACTTCGAAACTAGGTGAGCATATGAAACAGGTGGTTCTAAACAAACATACAAATTTTTATGGAGATCGGACTACAGGTGGTGCTATAACTGTCATTAACCTTAAAAATCATCATATTTCTATGGTAAATTACCTGGATCTGCCAAAACTGCTTTTTAAATCATTGATTTAGGTGGTTACAGGCTTGCTAAATAATATGTAATGTCTTTTTTCATATGTGCTTAAATGCTTGAACCCCTTTAATCGCTGCTTGCAGCTCTTTTTTTCTTTTTCTTTTTTTTTTTTTTTTTTTTACTTGTACTAAAGAAATTACTAGGATGCATTAAATGAATAAAAATATGATAGTAAAGAAATGTGTAATTTTACAAAAGAATTCTTTTTTTTCTTTTTTTTTTTCTGTTCATCAAAATGGCCATCACAGGAATAAATTACATCTTAAAATATACTGGAATACAAAACAGTTCTTTTAAATTAGAATGTTTACAACATTGCTTTTGGACCAAATAATGCAGCCTTTGTAAGCATAAGAGACTTCTTTCAACAGCATTAAAAAAATCTAAACTTTTGAACAGTAGTGTATATATTCAATAGATAAAGCTATAAATACATCAGTTAAATCTATAGATTTAAACAGACTTTCAGACAAGATAGGCAGCTGGTTGAGTTTGAAAAGAGGGCACAGGAAGTGAAGAGAGAAGTCACATGCTCTTAATTTCATGTTCCTCTTTCTATTGGTTCTGAAACGCCAATAGACATCAGTGTTCAGCTGGGACTGAAAGCAGTGGATCTGTTTGAATGCATTTAATCAATTTGCATCATAACAGATATGATTTGTTTGTGTAAGACAAGTGAAATAATGCAGACGAAGAAAGAGATGAGTTAATTAATGCTGGTTCACTCTCTCCGCTACTTTGCATTTGACACTTCGTGGTTATGCATAATTTATCTTTTTAGCATTTGTCAGAAGTTATCCCTGGCTTTGAGGCTTAGCGAGATGGGTTTGTGACCCATTTTAAATTCACGTCAGTGCAGAGGTGCATTGAACGTTAGCAAGACCTGTGTTTGAGTTAAATGGAAGGCTATGGCAGCGTAATGTGATAAGTGATGATTGTAGAGACAGATCGCAGGACAAAAGGTAGCAGCAGGTTTTAATAGTGCCACCTCATCTCCAACAGTTTGTCTACTTAGTGTCGTGAACAAGTAGTCATGTACCAGACGCTTTTATCCAATGCAACTTAACCGCCACCTGCCCTGACCACATGCTGTCTTGTTCCACAGATGAAGGCGCTTTAGTTCGGGCAGCACAAAACCTGGGCTTCGTGTTCTCTGGGAGAACTCCAGACTGTGTTATTGTGGAGTCGGTAAGTAGAGACATCCTGGGAATAGATAATGAGTTGCACTGGGAACATGACTCACCCTCTGTCATGCTGCATAGCTCACTCACACTTTACACTCTGGAGAACTATTACGGGCAATTTGTATGGCGCAGTCCCACTTCAACAGATCCATTATTTCCTTATTATAAAGTATGATAGAGAGGAAGCCATCATGGACCGTGGAAACTTCATTTCATATACTGAGTCAATGAATAGCAAACATTCTTCCTGTCTGAAACAAATAACCCTTTGACAATCGGTAATAGTGTTTTCTGCACTGCTATTCACCAGTGATGCTATTGAATCTTCACAGCAAAAACTCATGAATGAATTAGTAACAATTTACAATGAAATTGAATTTGTTAAAAAGTTATTGCATTAGATGTCATGAACAATATTTTATACAGCATTTGCTAATTCATACATTTTAATTTTAAAGTTCACACAAAAATGAAAATTCTGTCATTAATTACTCACCCTCATGTCGTTTAAAACCCATAAGACCTTTGTTCATCTTCAGAACACAAATTAAGATACTTTTTATGAAATCCGAGAGCTTTCTGACCCTCCATAGAAAGCAAAGCAACTTTCATTTTTGGGTGAACTATCCCTTTAAAGATGAACACTACTGCTTAAAAGATTTGTTTTTAATACTTTTATTGAGCAGGGATGCATTCATTTCATTAAAAGAGACAGTAAAGACTCTTACATTGCTATAAAAATATTCTTCAAATAAATTGTTCTTTGTAATTTTCTATTCATCAAAAAGTTTTTATTATCTAGATTAATTAGAGTAATCAGAACTTCGAGTAATGGCTACTAAAAATAGCTTTACTATTACAGGAATAAATTACATTTTTTAAATGGTAATCTATTAGTAAATGTAGAAATTTATATTAACCAAAATTAATAAATGTTGTTTTAGATTAAAAATGAACTGATTGTAAATTATATTTTAACTAAGCTGTAAGTTTGCTGACTGAATTGATTCTGATTGACAAAGAAATTATCGAGATTGAGTTGGTTCTTTTACTCAAATGCCCCAAATTGCTTATAATATCACTTTAAATCAGACTAACAAATTTTTTGCTGATTCCATCTCAGCAGTTACTGAATTACCATATGACCTACTTAATGGATATTTATGTAACTTGTAGTTATCACAAAAGAGTTTTAATGTAATAAAGAGTCATTTAATAAAAATATATATACACTCATACAAAAAACATATGGCTTTGTCTAGTATGTATTTAGGATTCATTATATACTGCAGAAATAGAATGTGGGAAACTGCTGTACTATATCAAAGCTTAAGTTTGTCTTAAGATTCTTTTTTATTAAAAAACAATGCTTCTGTTGTTTTGAAATTAAGGAAGAGTTCAATTAGGAGAGATGCTGTATACAGTAGATTTTTCAGGCTGGGTTTCACAGTATCAGATGTAATTTTCTCACCCTACATAACGTCTCAATGGAGAAGAGCTGGGGAACGTGATGGTTTGATGCAGTTTCATGCAGTGCCTCCCCCACCCCTCTGTTTCTCACTCTTTATTTAGAAAAAGTGAGAAATATTGCAGCACTGGAGGGGATAGTGAGAGATCCGGCCGATGTGCTGCAGATATCTGCGCAGAGCTCTTAATAGAAACTTGCTGAGTGAAGATTAGAGAAAATTTAATTAGTGAGACAGAAAGCGCTGCTGTTTTCTTAGACCTGGGAGCCAGGAGTCACACTTTGCAGCTGTAATTGTTTAATCTGATGGCAGCGCCAGGGGAAGAGAGTGAGTCTTGTGCTCTGCAGTCGGTAACGCACTCTAATTTTGGCCCTTCAGTGCAAGACATCTTCCACCATTTGCCCCATCATCATACTCACTTCTAAAAGTCACGGGGGCCAAAAAAAAGCAATTAAAAGTTTTAATTTCCTGCTCCCTGGTGTCAAGATGAGTTCAGTCTTTCAAAATAAGCTAAGAGAACAGTAGAGAGATCTCAAACTCTGGGCTAATACAGTGTCATAACCAAGCGTGACGTGACGAGATTTCAGTGACAAGACATTTTATTGTAATAATGTGTGATGCAACAAAATCACTGCCAATCAGATCAGTGTGTGTGTTTCCTGGTGAAATTTTACACATTTGTTATCGATTATGCAACGATTCTCAGAAGTAAATTTAAATATAGAATGTTAAAATTTTATATATATATATATATATATATGTATGTATGTATATATATATATATATATATATATATATATATATATATATATATATGTATATGTGTGTGTGTGTATAGTGCCTTGCGAAAGTATTCAAACCCCTTCATTTTTTTCACTTTTTATCTTGCAGCCTTATGTTAAACTGCTTTAAATTACTTTTTCCCACATCAATCTACACTCTATACACCATAAAGACAGAGCATAATGGAAGACGTTTGGAACAACCAAAACTCTTCCTAGAGCTGGCCTCCTGGCCAAATTGAGCAACTGATGGAGAAGGGCTGTGGTTAGAGTGGTGACCAACAACCTGATGGTCACTCTACTTGAACCTACAGAAGGACAAACATCACTGCAACACTCCACTGATCTGGGCTTTATGGTGGTGTGGCCAGTCTCAATCCTCTCATCAGTGAAGACACATGAAAACACACTTAGAATTTGCAATACAGCACCTAAAGGACCCTCAGACTCTGAGAAGCAAGACTCTCTGATCTGATGAACCTCAATTCTAAGCATCATGTTTGAAGCAAACCAGCTCTGCTCATCACCTGCAGAGTATCATCCCAAAAGTAAAGTGTGCTGGTAGCAGCCTCATGCTGTGGGGCTGTTTTTCAGCGGCAGGGACTGAGGGACACATGAGAGTAGAAGACAAGCTCAATGCACCAAAATATTGAGATAGTTTTAATGAAAACCCAGTCCAGAGCATTCAGAACCTCAGACTGGGCAGAAGGTTCACCTTCCAACAGGACAATGACCCTAAGCACACAGCAAGAGTGGCTTATAGACAACTCTGTGAATGTCTGAAAAAGATTTGAGGCTGTTAAGGTGCTTCGGCTAAGTACTGAGTTAAGGTTTGAATACTTACGCAATGTACTTATTTCATTTTTTTTTTTTTTTTTTAATGAATTTACAAAGTTGTGACCGTTCTGTTTTTGCTTTGCCATTATGGTGTATAGAGTGTAGATTGATGTGGGAAAAAAAAAATATTTAAAGCAGTTTAAAATAAGGCTGCAACATAAAACATGAAAAAAATGAAGGGATTTGAATACTTTCGCAAGGCACTGTATATGTATATAAATTTATTTATTTTTATATGTAATTTTAATATGATTCATGTAAGTTATTTACAGATATAAAGAAAATACAATAATAAAACGTCTATTATAATATAGTCTTTTTTTTTTCTTACAGCATGGAGAGGAGGAGAAATATGAATTGCTGCACGTTTTGGAATTCACAAGGTAAGTTATTGCACCACAAGTAGATTTTTATTTCATGTTTTCAGTTCCATTCTCATTGTCATTTGTTCAGCTCTGCCCATTCGTTTTGCTGGAGATAAAACAAAAATAACATGATGGTTTTGCTGTATTTCAGCACCATATTTACTCGTAGTGATGATGATGATGATGATGTCAGTGATTATGGTAGTAATGATGATGGATGATGGTGTTGTTCTGTGTTTCCCCTTCCCCCACCCAACAGCACCAGGAAGAGGATGTCGGTCATCATGCGCACTCCATCAGGAAAGATCCGCCTTTATTGCAAAGGAGCTGTGAGTATCTGTCTGTTGCTATGGAAACAGAGCCATCAGACCTTGCAACTAAAGCCTCACCACTCTAGAGTGTTCTCTTTTGAGAACAAGTGAAAAGCCAGACAAATACACAAAGCACACTGCCTTTGTGCAGATTATTATTTTGGTAAATGAGTAATCATATACAAATGTAAATGTATGTAGGCTGTTATACATTATATCCAAAAAATAAATAAATATATAATATAAATAAATTTTATTTATATATATATATATATATATATATATATATATATATATATAAAATTTATATGTATTATATTTATTAAAAGCTAAAAGGCAGTTTAAATCACTAAATTATAAAAGCATATTTACACTATAGGTTTAATAAGTGAGTTACTAATTGAGCAGTCTTATACAAATGTAAATGTATGAATGTAGGCGGTTATACATTATATCCAAAAATATATATAATATAAATATAAAATATAATATAATATAAATATAAAATATAAATAAATTAGATATATGCAAGTTATTTATTATTATTATTATTATTATTATTATTATTATTATTATTATTGCATTTTATTTAAAAAGTTGAAAGTTACAAGACAGTTTAAATCACTAAATTACAAAAACATTTACACTATAGGTTTAATAATATATGTAAAACTAAATGAATGTAGAACAACAATAATTTGAATAAGCATGAATAAACACTAATGAAATATTTTTTATCAATTTCTATATCAGTTATTCATTTTAGCCATATTGTACAGTAATCTTGAGTAATATGAGTGTGTGTGCATATACTGTAAGAAATGTAAGTGTATGTAATATAAGCTGGCAGTTATAAGCTAGCTTTAGTGCTCAGACAGAGAATGATGGGAAAGAGATGTTTTTCTTCCCACATCACATTCCAGCTGTTGTGTAATGCATTAAAACAAGATAAAATATTAACATGTTACTATAAATGTGTTCATGAAGGAAAGAAAGTGTATAATTAGTCAGACATATGTTATGACTCTATTGTCCTCTGTGCTGACTTCATGGATCACACAAAATGCAGAGTAGCAAAATTAAGCCCCATGTTTTTTGTCTCCCAGGACACAGTGATCTATGAGCGATTAGCAGATAGTTCCAGATACAAGGACATCACCCTGAAACACCTGGAACAGTTTGCCACAGAGGGTGAGAGACACACATACCTGCTTAGTATCTGCTGTCTCTCTTCTGTTCATCCGTAATCAAATGTTAGTCTGTTCTGCACCCACAATCCAATCAAATCACTGTAGGTGTTGATGATGGTTGCCAGATCCTCTCATAGTTAGAATGAGAACTGAGTATTAGGAGAGACTGATGTGAATGGACTGGCATACTGCAGTACGTCAGTCTCTTGTGAGGATGGCGCCCCCTGGTGAAAGAACTGAGATGTGTCAACCTAATAGTACCCTCAAGCAATCAGTTGCTTTGTCTTTTAAACATCCTGCATGAATAATTCATGTTGAGCAGAGATCATCCACTCAGCTGTATTAGCATCAGTCGAAAAACAGATGATGACTTTCTTCTTGAATAAGATTAGAAGAAAGGGATTTTTGAGGAAGGGAACATGTTGAGAATTAGCATATCTAAGAGAAGCTTGTGTATTCATCTTTGTGCATTTTTGCAGGTCTCCGCACATTGTGTTTCGCTGTGGTAGACATCTCAGAGTCGTCCTATCAGCAGTGGCTGGAAGTTCATCATCGTGCCTCGACATCCATTCAAAACAGGGCACTCAAGATGGAAGAAAGCTATGAGCTGATTGAAAAGGTGAGGCATCCAAATAGCTTTTCCAGTGTGCACAGGTGAGATGGTCTGCATCCAAAGATAACAGTACCTTCCAGAACGTTGTGTTCTCCTTGCTGCACCAAAACTAAGCCAGAGTAACTACAAGGAAAGGCAGTATATCGTCTTTTCTTGTTTATTATTTTGCTGTACACAGATATGTTTTTTCACAAACAAAAAGACCTCAATGTATCATAGTATTACCATTGAAAGTATCAATTGGGCAATACAATGCTTAAAAATTAGTTATTAGTAATTAATCAAGTGTCAGTAAATACATTTATAATCTTATTTCATTGTAAACATTTCAAATAAATGCTGTTCTTCTATTTCACTCTATTCATCAAACAAAAAAAATCTTGGGAAAAAAGTGCATCACATTTTCTTCAAAAATAATAATCAGCACAACAACAACAATAATAATAATAACAAATGTTTCTTTAGCAAAAAAAATCAGTATATTAGAATGATTTCTGAAGGATCATGTGACACTTAAGACTGGAGTAATGGCTGCTGAAAATTCAGCTTTGCCATTACAGGGATAAATTACATTTTAAAATATATTACAAAACTTTTTTTTTTTTTTTTTTTTTTTTCCATTTTAATAGATTTTTTTTAATTGTAATAATATTTCACAATATTATTTAGCATCATGGGTCTCAAGGAGCAAAAGAGACTTTCAAAAAGCATAGAAAAATCTCACCAACCCCAGACTTTTGAATGGTAATCCATATACCTTCATGCATATGGTTATTATTCAGTACCATGATACTACCACAATTGTCCTCCTACAAGCAATAGTCCTTTATAATAATTATTAAAATCAGTAACAAATTCCTTGTTATGTTATACTGGACTTCTCATCCTCAAATCTCATAAGGTAATTTGTCTTCATAAGAGGGAGGGTGTGAGGGAAAGTCAACATAGCCATATTTCACAAATGACATGTTCTTCTGAGAGCACGCAGGATTTTGAGGACAGTCTGCAGTTTATACAGCAGTCCCTCTTCTCCTCTAGGAAGTTTAGTTTGGCAAGTCCCAGAACAGTTCCATGGCTTCGTTTTGATCAATGAGGGCTGGGTTTTCTCTGTGCACATGGCATCCGAAAAAGTATAAACGATTAGGTGCAAACCGTGAGGAACTCACAGTGGTGAACCTGTGGAAAGCTGGGCTCTGGAAGTGTTCGTCAAACATGGCCGACCACCATCGTTAATCACTGGCTGAAGCAGTCATGCCAACTTTTCTGAGAAAATGGATCTAATCAATCATTTCCCATAAAAGCCACTCGTTTGACAGATGTAATTACAACATTCCATCAGCAGGGGGCAACGGTGGCACCTGATGTTCCAGCAGGAATAGCAGTTAAACTTCTGAAACAGCTCATTTCTGTTCTGAGTACAGGTGCTGGTCATATAATTAGAATATCATCAAAAAGTTGATTGATTTCACTAATTCCATTCAAAAAGTGAAACTTGTATATTATATTCATTCATTACACACAGACTGATATATTTCAAATGTTTATTTCTTTTAATTTTGATGATTATAACTGACAACTAAGGAAAATCCCAAATTCAGTATCTCAGAAAATTAGAATATTGTGAAAAGGTTCAATATTGAAGACACCTGGTGCCACACTCTAATCAGCTAATTAACTCAAAACACCTGCAAAGGTCTTTAAATGGTCTCTCAGTCTAGTTCTGTAGGCTACACAATCATGGGGAAGACTGCTGACTTGACAGTTGTCCAAAAGACGACCATTGACACGTTGCACAAGGAGGGCAAGACACAAAAGGTCATTGCAAAAGAGGCTGGCTGTTCACAGAGCTCTGTGTCCAAGCACATTAATAGAGAGGCGAAGGGAAGGAAAAGATGTGGTAGAAAAAAAGTGTACAAGCAATAGGGATAACCGCACCCTGGAGAGGATTGTGAAACAAAACCCATTTAAAAATGTGGGGGAGATTCACAAAGAGTGGACTGCAGCTGGAGTCAGTGCTTCAAGAACCACTACGCACAGACGTATGCAAGACATGGGTTTCAGCTGTCGCATTCCTTGTCAAGCCACTCATGAACAACAGACAGCGTCAGAAGCGTCTCGTCTGGGCTAAAGACAAAAAGGACTGGACTGCTGCTGAGTGGTCCAAAGTTATGTTCTCTGATGAAAGTAAATTTTGCATTTCCTTTGGAAATCAGGGTCCCAGAGTCTGGAGGAAGAGAGGAGAGGCACACAATCCACGTTGCTTGAGGTCCAGTGTAAAGTTTCCACAGTCAGTGATGGTTTGGGGTGCCATGTCATCTGCTGGTGTTGGTCCACTGTTTTCTCTGAGGTCCAAGGTTAACGCAGCTGTATACCAGGAAGTTTTAGAGCACTTCATGCTTCCTGCTGCTGACCAACTTAATGGAGATGCAGATTTCATTTTCCAACAGGACTTGGCACCTGCACACAGTGCCAAAGCAACCAGTATCTGGTTTGAGGACCATGATATCCCTGTTCTTAATTGGCCAGCAAACTCGCCTGACCTTAACCCCATAGAAAATCTATGGGGTATTGTGAAGAGGAAGATGCGATATGCCAGACCCAACAATGCAGAAGAGCTGAAGGCCACTATCAGAGCAACCTGGGCCCTCATAACACCTGAGCAGTGCCACAGACTGATCGACTCCATGCCACGCCGCATTGCTGCAGTAATTCAGGCAAAAGGAGCCCCAACTAAGTATTGAGTGCTGTACGTGCTCATACTTTTCATGTTCATACTTTTCAGTTGGCCAAGATTTCTAAAAATCCTTTCTTTGTATTGGTTTTAAGTAATATTCTAATTTTCTGAGATACTGAATTTGGGATTTTCCTTAGTTGTCAGTTATAATCATCAAAATTAAAAGAAATAAACATTTGAAATATATAAGTCTGTGTGTAATGAATGAATATAATATACAAGTTTCACTTTTTGAATGGAATTAGTGAAATAAATCAACTTTTTGATGATATTCTAATTATATGACCAGCACATGTATAATCAGAAATGGTTTACGAGAGTGAAGGAAGTAATACAATTGAAATGTATTTTTTATTTTATTTTTTTTACTATAAAGGCTTTCAAATGGTTTGTTGCATGATTGTTATATTTATTGTCTAATTTATTGTCTTGTTTACTTTGTTGCACCTTAACGTTGTCTTTTTTTTTGCACCATTTTACATTTATATTTATTAATTTAGCAGACGCTTTTATCCAAAGTGACTTACAATTGAGAAATACAACAAGCGATTCATCATTTTAGCACCATAGGTCTCAAGGAAACATTGTATCATCCTTCTGTATATTTTTATATTTTATATGTAACAAACATGAAATCTTTCAATGACTCTTAATAGGTAAAATGTAAATAATAGTTAAATTGTTAATTGGTAAAAAAAAAAAAAAAAAATTAAAAAGCCTTTGAAGGCACATCAAATGTTAAGAGAAAAACTCTTTATAAATGGATGATTGGATTACATATTCACATCACACTCAAAATATTTGTTTTTATTACACTAGATTTGGTAAGATTTGTTTTAATGTTTTTTAAGTGAGTTTCTTATGCTCACTAAGTCTGCATTTATTTGATCAAAAATACAGTAAAACAATATTGTGAAATATTATTAAAATTTTTGTAACTTTAAATATAGAAAGCAGTTGTTTAAATATATATATATATATATATATATATATATATATATATATATATAAATTTTTTTTTTTTTTTTTTTTTAATGTGTTTTAAAAAATTATGTGATGGCAAAGCTGAATTTTCAGCAGGCATTACTCCAGTCTTCAGTGTCACATGATCCTTCAGAAATAATTCTAATATGATGATTTGGTGCTCAAGAAACATGTCTTATTATTGTCAGTGTTGAAATCACTTTTTAATATTTTTGTAGGAACCATGATACATTTTTTTTCCAGGATTCTTTGATGAAAAGACAATTCGAAATAGAAATATTTAGCATTTTGCATAACCTTACCTTAACTTTCACTTTTGATCAGTTTAATCCATCCTTGCTGAATAAAAGTAATAATTTTTCAAAAAAAATCTTACAGACCCCAAATTTTTGAACTGTAGTGTATTGTATGTAACTTGAATTCACATCTATGATAAAAATTATTTGAAAACGGTTAGGTGAACTAACAGCATGAACTAACAATAACTTTTGTTTTTGAGTATAACTAAGTACACAGAATCCTGTAGAAATGTCAGTACAGATTATTGATTGTTATTCCCAAAGTTCTGTACTTGTCTTGCCTCTTAAATCATTAATTAATTATTCTGATTCATGTTATGTTTTCAACTACCAAAAAGAGTGTCAGCTCTCATTTTACATTAAATTCTATCAGCTTTTGCATATAAAAGGAAATCACGCATGATATTAAGTAAAGATTGTATCACATCCGAACCCCTGCTCACCACACTACTGATCAGCTTACAGGAGGCCATTTGCTTTCTCTCTCTCTCTCTCTCTCTCTCTCTCTCTCTCTCTCTCTCTCTCTCTCTCTCTTTTTTTTTTTCTCTCTCTTTGGTGCAGCTGACTTTCCTCTACGGGGTCCTGTCAAAATCCTGTCCGCTCCAAATAGGATCATGGCTGGTCAAAGGGCCAGGGGCTTCCTGAGAAAAACACATTAACAGTCCACGCGCTCGCTCTTTCACTCTCTCTCATACACACATAACTGAGTCTTTGTAATCCAAGAATGAGATGATTTTTCTCAAATGCCCCTCTGGTCCTACATTAGCATCTAACTGTAAAGGGTAGTCAACTGACTATAGGACAACACCAGCAAGAATTAATAATGCAACTCAACACACTTATTTTCCGTTTCATGTATAATAGAATATAAGGGATTGCCTAGAGCTCTGCTAGTCTCCCATATTACTTCTTCACAGTCTTTCTCAACTCACTGTTTGAAATATAAATTAACAATTTCATGCTCATATGCGTTTATTTAATAAGTAGCTCCCAACAGGGAGATACAAGATCCTGATCACCACATCTGGGCTTATTTTCTAATAATGACTGGCTGATTATACATTATATTTTTCTTTAATCTGCTTACAAATGAGGAAAAGAATGTCCTCGTTTATCAGCACTTTCTAATTTTATTTATTTAGTTATTTTTATTATTATTATATATATTTTGTCTGTTTCTCTGCAGAACTTGCAATTATTGGGGGCCACAGCGATTGAAGACAAACTTCAAGACAAAGTCCCCGAAACCATCGAGACCCTCATGAAGGCTGACATTAAGATTTGGATCCTGACTGGAGACAAACAGGAGACTGCCATCAACATAGGTGAGAGTTAAACATACAAAGATTGTTTGTATGAATATACACTTTGATTGACAGTAGAGACTGGACAGGAAATGCTGTGGAGAAGGTGAAGTGGACAGCTTGTGGACATCCACATGAGCGACGTATAAGAATATGTTATGCCACGCTACCTGCTATGCCATTTTTGACCTTTATTTTTCTAAATTTATTTCTGTTTAGTTTCTTACAGGTCAGGTTTTTTCCTTATATATTGACATTAACCAGTGAGAATTTTTCTCGCTAATTTAAATGGTCAAAAATATATACAATCTTTCCCCAGACCTTTCTCGCTCTTACAATCAAACAAACACGCTCTTCTTGACCGGCTGTCGCACAGGTATAAGGTGTTTGGTTTCTTTCCCCATACAAAAGCTGATGCAACGCACGTGTCCTCGACCTGCTCGCCTCTAATCTGTCCCTGCAACCACCACCAGCTCTCAAAACAGACCACGGCCCCCTCCTGTTTCCCTGTGATGTAGCGTCTCGTATTATTCTGACAGCTGCGCGACTACCAATGTGGCTTTTGAACAGGCCTCATGTTAAATGCTACGGTCAGAAAAACAGATCCTAACAGAGCACAGTCTGTGGCCACCTACCAACACTGATCCTGAATCAGCCCATTGTGCCCACCGGCCAGCTGTGCAGCGGCTTGAAAACGTACACGCTCAGAGAGGAAGGGATTTTTACTGGACCTCCACTTGGCTGGCATGCACTCTAAAATAAAGACACCCATGTCTGTGTTTACTTTGTGTTTTTTTTTTTATTTTTGTAATTCATCATTTGGAGAAATTGGAGGATGACAAGAGACAAGTGTCTTCTAGGTAGTATAGGTTCCCAGAATCCTTTGCCAGCATCGTTAAAAGGTGTCTGAGGTGATGTGGACAAATGGACAAATAGACCAGCTGCTTTCAAGCTTAATGTTTTAGAAGGGACCCTCTAAAAGGGACCCCTTTGTAAAATATAAAGACATTGTAAGAAAAAAAAGTATTAACTGAGGAAAATATTTATTAAATATTAAATATTTAAATATTATAAAATAGATGTGAAATCTACAGTATATATTATGAAGACAAAAATAATTATTTCTAAAGTTAGTTAATTGACATTTACATTAGCATTGTACTGAATCAAATTGTTTAAATATCTGGAAAGCATTAACCTTTTATTAAGTTGACAGTGTATCTTTAAAAAAAATAATTAAATTGAAAAAAATAATTAAACGTAGTTTCATTTAATATACGCACACATTGACTTTACCAGTCTTTAAAAGATTTTAAAAATATATTTTTATATTTTTCTCAATTTGTCACAGACCCCTGGACTAGACGGCGCTTCACTATGCAATTTCGCTTTCTCTTTTCTTTTCTTTTATTTTCTTTTCTTTTCTTTAAAGTTTAAGTAGTTAAAGGTGGGGTAAGCGATTTCTGGTAGCCAATGTTGATATTTGAAATCACCAAAACAAACACGCCCCTACCCCAAAAGGGTCTAGCCCCTATTTTGATAGCTCTCCCCCACACAAACCTATGCAACCCAGGCAAACAAAGCAAAACCAATGTTACACCGTGTCTACACCGGACGTGAGCGGCGCGACAAAACACTATAGAAGTCTTTATTATCAGTGATGCTGTCTACACTGGATGCTGTGCGGCGCGACAAATCCCCCACAGAAAACTGCTGCCGCGTTCTGTTTATGATGTGCTGACACAAATTTCAAACGATTTTCAACGGTCGCTTTGTCGCGTCCAGTGTAGGCAGACTTTAGCTGTCGCGATGCGTTCTGTGTAGACACGGTGTTACTCAGCTATCAAGAAGAAACAAAGCAACCTCGGCGTCCAGTCGCAGGCCTTCTGCTCCTTGAGTTCTCTCCAGTGCTGGAAAGCTGATCCGATATTTACATGGGTCCTATTTCTTGCCTTATCGTTCCGCAGACGTTTTCCTCTCTTATTTTTTATCCGCCATCTCTATCTTTCTGTCGCTCGGCTCGGCTCTTCACTGAACGTTCTCTCCTCCACATCATGAGTAGACGCCCCTTACTCCTGATTGGCTGCAAGTTTGTTTTGGTACTCGGCCCCGACTCAGTTTTCTAAAGCGTTTTTGAAAAATCACATACCCCACCTTTAAATTTTACATTTGTGGGGAAAAAAAATCTACACGTTTTTTTTTTTTTTGTTTTTTTCTTGTTATATGCACACATTAACTGTAACATTTCATAAAAATACAGAAAACATTATTATTATTATTATTATTATTATTATTATTATTTTATTTATTTATTTATTTTTTTCCTCAATTTATCACAGACTTGGATCCCAGTTTAAAAAAAACCTTGAACTAGACAGATTTTTAATATGCCATTTTGCTCTTTTTTTTTTTTAACAATAACATAAGGGAAACTAAGATTTTTTTTTTTTTTATCGCTTGAAAACATGAATGCATACATTTAAACCACAGCGTGCTTAAAAATATAAGGATTCTCCATTCCCCACACTTGCACACTCTAAAAACATATGAAAAACTATCAAAAGTGAAGTGAACCCCAGCCCTGTGAAGTCAAGCACAGTTTAATCTCGGGTTAGCAGGCACTTAGAGCTGTTTGGCCGCCTCTTGCACATAGTACATGAAACCGCTCCAGTTCTTCTATCCACACTAGCCCTCTGACGGCCTTATTAATGTATCAGACCATTAAGCAGAGAGTTGGAGTGAGGACAGGCGAGCTATCCACACTGCTGCTACCGCTGGGCTGTTGCTCCTGGCCACTGGGTGCCACTGTAAAGCCTCAGAGATTAAAGCCCAAACAAACAGCATGCGGCCAACTCAAACAACTCAACATGCCCTCTTCTAACCCACAGCCACTGCCAACAGACCGAATGAAAACCCACCCTGTAGTAGCACAGAGCCAATGCAACCGCTGAGTGTAACCTCAAAGCCTCCTTTCCAGATTCATACAGAATTATGCTGTGTCATGCAGGTGTCTCAATGTAAATCTATCGTTTCTACCAAGGGTGTTTTAGTTTAAAACAGGGAGGGATGAGGTGACATTAGACTGCCAGTGGTCAGAATGAAGCTGCGGAAATATGTCAAGGTTTGGGTCACTGTCAGGAAATCAAATCTGTTTTCCACACAGACGGGAAATTTTGGTGAATACGCAAGTTTGAAATCAACAGAAACGCTTTAAACGGGAATGACAGGACAGGACACCGGCACACAAATACATACTCATTCAAGCTCTTGTTGAATTTGGTCACAGTTTTGTGATGGCACAGTCACATTTCCTTAAGGGTGAAGTGTGTCATCTTGTTAAAATGTGTAAAGTTAGCTACAAGGCTACTATTCATAAGTTCCCGAATGGTCCTACTACTAGCTCAAGTCAAGTGGCTTGAATTCTATTGGCATAGAATCAAAAGCTAAACATTAAATAGTGTAAGTTATTATCCTTTTATTAGGGTTTCCGCGGGGTCTTAAAAAGTCTTAAGTCTTAAATTTAGTTGTATCAAATTTAAGGCCTTAAAAAGTCTTAAATTGTACAAGAAAGTCTTAATTATGATTTCAAGAGGTCTTAAATTTGGAGACGGAAAGACAATAATTGCGATATGGCTGAATCTGACGATTAAACTTCAAAAGGCTATGATTTCATTAAATAAACATGAGCGCTGCAAGTTCAAAGTCCGGTGCTGCGCTGCTTTGTGTTCTGTCTTTACCGGGAAACCTGTTATATTTCAGCCAAACGCGACACCTGCTGACAGAGAATGAATCAGTTAACATAGGTTAAACTAGTGCGCCTACGAGTTTTACTGCACGATTCAGTCTATTAAAATACATTTAGAATGATCACATAATTTAAGATATGGGGACAGAAAATGTATAGCCTATATTTATATTATTTCATATAGTTAATATCACACGAAGAGTGCCATTTTTTTTTTCTCCAAAAGCATGATTACAAATGTGATATTGATTTTATGCAACAGTTCAATAAACAAGAAGTTAATTTTAAGAGACTTACGTTTTAGACACCATATTGGCTGTTTTTGCTCTATTTCTACAACAAAAATAATTCCAAACACAGCCACAGCACTGTTTTGCTTCTCTGAGCAACATGCGGTGTTTCGTTCCTGAATGAATCAACCATTTAAATGATTCGGTTCAATCGCAATGACTCCCTTATTAACGCTGACTTACTGCCACCTATTTGCTGTTTTAATTTCACATTTAAAGTATATTCATATTTTTAAAATAATTTCAAACATCAGTTTTCAACGTTTTATGTTTCAAATATCAAAACATCATTTATGCATTTGTAACTGTGCAGGTTAGCATTTTATGTCCCTCTGAGCTGCATTAAAGAGTGTGTAAATACATCTAAATGCCACTTCAGATGCATTGCAAAGACAAATTTTGTTGATACTGATTTCATTTGCTTGGTAACAGCCCAAATGCAAGAATTTGACTTAAAAGATTATGCACACTTTTAGAAAAAATGGCTTAAAGGTAAAAATGCCCATAAAACTTGTTGGAAAAGACTCATTTCTATCACTGCTGTGAACTGACCACACAGAATATGAAGAATATCAAAGTGGAGTCTCCTGTCCATGGTAATCTTTAAGATACCAGCACAATAACACACTCAGTAAAATATCGTCTAATTATCGTTATCGATAAAATCCCAGAAAATATAGAGATATCATTTTTTGCCAATTCCGCACACCCCTAATTCATGTTATTTAATTTATATAATAATTTATTGATAATAATTGTTGAAATCAATATTATTAATACTTTTGACTTATCCATTTTCTTAAAAATGGTGTAAAGGCTGAAATGTAAAGTTTATCATTTTACAAAACTTTTTGTTTTTGTGAAAACTTGTATCTGAATTGTAAATTATGCTTTTACAGTCATTTTACAGTTTAATATGGTACTATAGACATTGCGCTACCCCGCTCATGTGGTATTAATTTTATTTGTGCAGGTCTTAAAAAAGGTCTTAAAAAGTCTTAAATTTGAGCTTAAAAATCCTGCAGAAACCCTGTTTTATTATAAATATCCTTTTACTAACTAATATTGTTATTAGATGTAATGAGAATATATATATATATATATATATATATGTATATGTGTGTGTGTGTATATGTATGTGTGTGTATATGTATATGTATGTATGACTTGTATATGAACATGAATGAATATATATATATATAGGGCCCTGTGATTTCCATGATGCAGAAAACATATTTTAAAGTGTTAGCAATTTATTGTGTAATAATTTTAATTACAGGTGCATCTCAAATTAGAATGTCGTGGAAAAGCTCATTTATTTCAGTAATTCAACTCAAATTGTGAAACTCGTGTATTAAATAAATTCAGTGTACACAGACTGAAGTAGTTTAAATCTTTGGTTCTTTTAATTGTGATGATTTTGGCTAGCATTTAACTAAAACCACTGCTGTGGCACTGCTGAGGTGGTATGGAAGCCCAGGTTTCTTTGACAGTGGCCTTCAGCTCATCTGCATTTTTTGGTCTCTTGTTTCTCATTTTCCTCTTGACAATACCCCATAGATTCTCTATGGTGTTCAGATCTGTTGAGTTTGCTGGCCAGTCAAGCACACCAACACCATGGTCATTTAACCAACTTTTGGTGCTTTTGGCAGTGTGGACAGGTGCCAAATCCTGCTGGAAAATGAAGCATGAAGGAAGCATCAAGTGCTCCAAAATTTCTTGGTAAACGGGTGCAGTGACTTTGGTTTTCAAAAAACACAATGGACCAACACCAGCAGATGACATTGCACCCCAAATCATCACAGACTGTGGAAACTTAACACTGGACTTCAAGCAACTTGGGCTATGAGCTTCTCCACCCTTCCTCCAGACTCTAGGACCTTGGTTTCCAAATGAAATACAAAACTTGCTCTTATCTGAAAAGAGGACTTTGGACCACTGGGCAACAGTCCAGTTCTTCTTCTCCTTAGACCAGGTAAGACGCCTCTGATGTTGTCTGTGGTTCAGGAGTGGCTTAACAAGAGAAATACGACAACTGTAGCCAAATTCCTTGACACGTCTGTGTGTGGTGGCTCTCGATGCCTTGACCCCAGCCTCAGTCCATTCCTTGTGAAGTTCACCCAAATTCTTGAATCGATTTTGCTTGACAATCCTCATAAGGCTGCGGTTCTCTCGGTTGGTTGTGCATCTTTTTCTTCCACACTTTTTCCTTCCACTCAACTTTCTGTTAACATGCTTGGATACAGCACTCTGTGAACAGCCAGCTTCTTTGGCAATGAATGTTTGTGGCTTACCCTCCTTGTGAAGGGTGTCAATGATTGTCTTCTGGACAACTGTCAGATCAGCAGTCTTCCCCATGATTGTGTAGCCTAGTGAACTGAGAGACCATTTTGAAGGCTCAGGAAACCTTTGCAGGTGTTTTGAGTTGATTAGCTGATTGGCATGTCACCATATTCTAATTTGTTGAGATAGTGAATTGGTGGGTTTTTGTTAAATGTGAGCCAAAATCATCACAATTAAAAGAACCAAAGACTTAAACTATTTCAGTCTGTGTGCATTGAATTTATTTAATACACGAGTTTCACAATTTGAGTTGAATTACTAAAATAAATGAACTTTTCCACGACATTCTAATTTCTTGAGATCCACCTGTACATGTGTGACCCTGGAGCACGAAACCAGTCATAAGTAGCACAGGTATATTTGTAACAATAGCCAACAATACATTGTATGGGTCAAAATGATCAATATTTCTTTCATGCCAAAAATCATTAGGATATTAAGTAAATATCATGTTCCATTGAAGCTTCATTTTTGATTAGTAATACGCATTGCTAAGAACTTCATTTGGACAACTTTAAATGCGATTTTCTCAATATTTGGATTTTTTTTGTTTTTGCTCTCTCAGATTCCAGATTTTCAAATAGTTGTATCTCAGCCAAATATTGTCCTATCCTAACAAACCATACATCAATGGAAAGCTTATTTATTATAAATCTCAATTTCAAAAAAATTACACTTAAGACTGGTTTTGTGGTCCAGGGTCACATGTGATTTTCAAAAGCTGAAGTGATTACCTTTTATTTATCTGTTAGAATATGTATAACTCAATATTTTAACTAATTGCAAAAGCTGAATAATCAATCAAAGTCTATTGATTAAGCAGTGAAATAATCGATGATTAGTTGATTAATCGTTCTAATAATCGTTAGATTAATCTATTATCAAAATAATCGTTTGTTGCAGCCCTAATATATAATCAATTAATTAGAGGTGCTTTTGATAGTTAAAATCTAATGAAACCATTGAATATGGAATCTAGAAAGTAATGCCAAACAGAATTTGGTGAAAATAAAACTAAATTTGAGGGGGGGAAAAAACATTTTATAGGGTCTTAATGCAATTTTTGTTAAACTTTTAATAAATTGCTTTTAAATTGTAAGTTTCATGATTTCAATTTTTTTCAGTTTTTTTTCTTAATAAAATTTAATTTAATCATTAAAATGGAGCCTAGAAAAATTAAAAAGGGAAAAACAGAATCCATAAAAATTAAAATAAAAAAATAAAAAATAAAAAACGGAATTTGGTTTAAAAAAAAACCAAAAAAAAACCAACGGATTTCATAGGGCCCTATATGTGTGTGTGTGTGTGTATATATATATATACACACACACACACAGGTTTTTTTTGCATGTTTGTCACACTTTAATGTTTCAGATCATCAAACAAATTTAAATATTAATCAAAGATAACACAAGTAAACACAACATGCAGTTTTTAAATGAAGTTTTTTATTATGAAGGGAAAACAAAATCCAAACCCACATGGCCCTGTGTGAAAAAGTGCTTGCCCCCTAAACCTAATAACTGGTTGGGCCACATACATACAGCGCTGTGGAGGAATTTTGGCCCACTCATCTTTGCAGAATTGTTGTAATTCAGCCACATTGGAGGGTTTGAGCATGAACCGCCTTTTTAAGGTCATGCCACACCATCTCAATAGGATTCAGGTCAGGACTTTGACTAGGCCAGTCCAAAGTCCTCATTTTGTTTTTCTTCAGCCATTCAGTGCTGGACTTGCTGGTGTGCTTGGATCATTGTCCTGCTGCAGAACCCAAGTTCGCTTCAGCTTGAGGTCAAGAACTGATGGCCGGACATTGTCCTTCAGGATTTTTTGGTAGACAGCAGAATTCATTGTTCCATTTATCACAGCAAGTCTTCCAGGTCCTGAAGCAGCAAAACAGCCCCAGACCATCACACTACCACCACCATATTTTACTGTTGGTATGATGTTCTTTTTCTGAAATGCTGTTACTTTTACGCCAGATGTAATGGGACACACACCTTCCAAAAAGTTCAACTTTTGTCTCATCAGTCCACAGAGTATTTTCCCAAAAGTCTTGGGGATCATCAAGATGTTTTCTGGCAAAACTGAGACGAGCCTTTATGTTCTTTTTGCTCAGCAGCGGTTTTCGTCTTGGAACTCTGCCATGCAGGCCATTTTTGCCCAGTCTCTTTCTTATGGTGGATTCATGAACACTGACCTTAACTGAGTCAAGTGAGGCCTGCAGTTCTTTGGATGTTGTTCTGGGGTCTTTTGTGACCTCTTGGATGAGTCGTCGCTGCGCTCTTGGGGTAATTTTGGTCGGCCGGCAACTCCTGGGAAGGTTCACCACTGTTCCATGTTTTTGCCATTTGTGGATAATGGCTATCACTGTGGTTCGCTGGAGTCCCAAAGCTTTAGAAATGACTTTATAACCTTTTCCAGACTGATAGATCTCAATTACTTTCTTTCTCATTTGTTCCTGAATGTCTTTGGATCTCAACATGATGTGTAGCTTTTGAGGATCTTTTGGTCTACTTCACTTTGTCAGGCAGGTCCTATTTAAGTGATTTCTTGATTGCGAACAGGTGAGGCAGTAATCAGGCCTGGGTGTGGCTAGAGAAACTGAACTCAGGTGTGATAAACCACAGTTATGTTTTAACAGGGGGAGGGGGCAAACACTTTTTCACACAGGGCCATGTGGGTTTGGATTTTGCTTTCCCTTCATAAAAAAAACCTTCATTTAAAAACTGCATGTTGTGTTTACTTGTGTTATATTTGATTAATATTTAAATTTGTTTGATCTGAAATATTAGTGTGTGACAAACATGCAAAAAAAAAATCAGGAAGGGGGCAAACAATTTTTCACGCTACTGTGTGTGTGTGTGTGTGTCACACACAATATGTCCATAAAAGCAGCAACAATTAAAGATTTTTGTAATATCATTGCTAGGATAAATATAGCAGGTCTGATACATACATCTGATACATAATTACTGTAATTTAATATAACTACTGCTTTTGGGCAATTCTTGTCCTTTACAGTAACTTTAATTTAAAACTAGTGTCCCGTTGATTCTTTCCAGCATACACACACACACACACACATATATATATATATATACACACACACACATACACACATACACACATACATACATACATACATACATACATACATACATACACACACACACACACACACACACACACACACACACACACACACATATATATACACATACATACACACACACACACACACACACACACACACACACACAAACCGTTCCCCATGGACATCAAATACCGAGGTGTCGGTAACCTATTAAACAGCAAATGGACTTGTTCGGCCCTTTATGTTGTTTAGACACATCCTGA
>CM077247.1:14541626-14551626 GCA_039654775.1 Spinibarbus caldwelli
CAAAGAAAAAGAGGAGAGAAATAAGAGGAGCATTCCATAAAGCAGACGGCCGCCATTTGAAATGTCAGCACCTGGTCTCCCATGCATATGCACATGCTTATACAACACAAGAAAAGAAAACAAGGAGGAATTCTCGAAGCGCTCAGAGGTCCGGCAGTGGTGGGATTTGCTGTGCTCTCACATTGCAGGAGAAAACAGTGGAACAGTGCGCCTCCCTTCCCCTCGGTCCTTCTCTTGTTTTTTTGCGTTTAACACATTAAGGAAAACAAGATGGATGAAGGAGCCCACTCATCTGGCCCGGAGAGAGGGGCTGAGGTCTTCACCGGACGTCTGAGGGGGTTTCATTATCTCAGTGGAGGAAAATGCAAGGCACTGTGGGACGGGTCAAAGAACAGTAACTCAATAATCACATTAAATATGCGGCGGACCGCAGTGCCTTCTGCAGATGAGAGAGAGCTATAGTGTGCAGATAAGCTGAGAGAATTGAGAGATTGTGGAAGAGTGCAAAGGAGGAAAGAAATGGGGCCAAAATAGAGATTCTGCAAAGCACAGAGCGCACTCTCTTTTAATTTAATTTCATGTAAAGGAGCTGTTTTCTTGCCTATGTACCATTTAATTTTTTTCCCAGGAGGTCTATTTTATAATATGAATGAGTTTCATGAACAAATACAGTTTGTAATTTAGTTTCTTGATCATTTTTCACTCCTCTGCAATAGGTTGAAAAATTTTTCCATTTTGTCGTTATCACAGTTTGATTTTCTTTCATTCTTGGCATTATAAAAGTTGTTTTAAAATCTTTGTTTAATTTTAATTTCAAATTTAAAAATTGTGTTCTCAGTAATTTTGTTGATCATAAATTTATTTTATTGTAATTTCAACTTAATGAAAGTTGTTTTTTTTTCTCTCAAAACCTAATTTTCTTGTGATCTCAACATAACTAAAGTTGTTCTTGATCTTCGTTTTCATTTTTCTCAAGATACTCAACTTAAATTTTCTTTTTTCAAGAGCACAAGAAAATTCAGTTGAAATTAAAAAAAAACAAAAAAACTTTTTTACCTTGACATGTTGTTTTATTGTGATCACAACATCGTAAATGGTTTTCTTGTTATCTGAACATACGTTTTCGTCAATTTTCTTGTGATTTTGACAAGGTTTCGTTTCTTAAGATTTCAACTTAAAAATTGTTTCTAACAAAAGGAAAAAAAAGCCATTTATAGGCATTTATTTGTTGTTAGTGATAATCTTGCACAGATTTTGGATGTGATTTATGTTGTGATCATTTGAAAGCCATACAAAAAAAAAAACATGTATGGCTTCTTAGCCATAACCCATAAGCAATAGGGCTGGGTAAAAAATATTGATTTCTTGATTTTATTCAGTTCTCATTTTTACAAAACAGTATTGCTTCTTAAATCGCAAGAATCGATTAGTCCAGTCTGTTTTCACTTAATGAATGGAACATTGTACCGCACTTCCTATCCAATAAATCGCAATAAGCTTTTGAAGTGTTACTTTTGTTACTTTTGAAGTGTCAGATTTCAAATTCTTACCATTTTATTGCAGTATTCAAACAGTAAATGCTGTTTTATCGTTGTTTATTGGGAGTGACATCACTGTAGCGCTTCAGTTCAGAAGCGGCAGCACGGAGCTGGTCGTCTCCTCCAATTTAATACCACTTTTAGCATGAAATAAACATGAATAAACATCCGAAGGCATGATAAAAGAAAGAGTTCAACTTAACGAAATCCATATCCTGTCTTATGTAATCACTCAATCAGTGTTTCAGCCGTGCAAAGATGTCAATATAACAGCTTGTAAACAATGTCACGTAACGTCACATTCAGAAAAAACATATTCGGTGACCATAAACTCAGTCAGCTAGAAAAATGAACCCTAGAGAGGAGCATTTTGCTAAATATATTCACCGTGTAACATATATTCATTATAATTTTTTTACTGTTCTTCAGGATTTTATTTATGCTAAAATAAATCTGTCAAGTTTTTATGACAGCCACCATTTAAATGTTTATATTTCAAAAAACGTTTTGGAGTAGAAATATAATTAGGCTGTGTAATTGTAACTTTATGAAAAATTCATTGAGTGTAATTTAAACGTTTCTATACAAATCAGTTCATTTTAACCTTAATAATATAGTATATATTACGTATAGTGTATATAGCAATAATATAGTAATGTAGTACCAAGTGACTCTCATTTATATTTTACAGCATTATTTGAGAGATTTTTTTTCCTTGAAAATTTGGCATGCACTGTGCCTGATATGTATCCAAAATCAATATTGAATTGAATCAAATTTAATTGAAAGCTTGTGAGTCAGAATTGAATCTATTTGTGAAATTTGTGTCAAAAACCCATTTCATAAGCAAAGCCATAGCTGTTATTGCTTGATTCCCAGTTTCTGCCAGTTGTATTCCTTTGATCTCTTATGTTTTTTCCTAATATATGTTGCACAGAGTCAATCAACAATCAGGCTTCTCATTTGTTTGAAATAACAACAACCGTATTCTCTCTTTCTTTCATAGCCAGTTGATTCTCTCAGGCAGTAGTGTGCAAGTGGGTGTCCGTCTAGGCATATTTATATACATTTATGAGTGTATGTATGCACTTGCAGTCTTCTGTCTGTCATTACTTCATTGCGTGACACATGTAACCCAGCCTTTGTGTCCTTCCGCTCCTTGTTTATAATGTCCGATATCACATGCTTGAGTCTCTGCATCTTGGTAAAAGGGTTTCCAAAGCACCTAAATCAGCCGTTATTTGCTGGATCTTGGCCGTGTGTGGAAGCGCTGATGTACTGCATATCCCACTGATGCCTTCTGCCCACTTGCAAAGCAAACACTCTTGAGTCATCACGGCCTGGTTTGCTCGCAGAGCCATAACACAGAGGCCTGTTTGGACGACTGCGAGTGTTTAAACCTAGCTTCCTAAGTGGAGACTGAGAAATAGTGATGACTTGTGAGGAAATGGAGACTTTGTCCTCTCATTAGTCTTCATAAGTGGTCTTATCATCTGATCTTATACTGTCTATGGCAGACTTGCTTATTATATACACACGTTACACGCGAGGACATCTACAGAATGGATGCCACATATTAGAGAAGCTCTTACAGCTGCACTTCTCTCTGAAACCTGAGGCTTCTCTCTTTAAACCCATGGCTTCTCTCTCTAAATATTTCCTTTGAGCTTGGGTTTCAGAGTCTGTTATGCCAGGAGAATGTTGGTTGGATCTCCGTTGAAGCTTTTTGGTGTAAGACAGCTATGATGATTATAATGTCATGCAACTTTTTTTTTCTTTTCTTTTTTTTTTTTTTTGGGAGGGGGAGGGGGGGTAGTTTTGTTTTATTGTTTTTCTTTTCTTATTGTTTTTTTGTTGTTGTTGTTGTTGTCTTGTTTCATTTAGTCTTTTTTTCACGTATCATCTGATATAAGGTTTATATCATTGGCATTGTACCAATTTAAAAGGGTAGCAGTTTGTTTTTAACAAAGATTTAATTGTTTAAATCAAGCTGTATTTATTTAAAAGCAACAGTGTCTCAGTGTTTCATTAATATTTCTTGTTTTGTTTTAATAATTGTAATAATACTAATAACCTATTTTTTTTACTATAATTAAAACACTAAAAACAGCAAAAGCAATGAATTAATAATAAAACAATATATATCACTTTTTCTTCTTATTACAAAGCAGTATAGGATATTATATTATATTATATTATATAACATCAACTTATTGGTATTGGTCAGATTTTTGGAATTTTTTAAAAATGTCTGTCATTAAGCAAGATGTGATGTTATTTAAATGGCTAGATTTAAAAAATGTCAACAGTTTAATTAACGTTAACTCACTTGTTTAGAAATATTCTCTTCAGTCTTTTTTCTCCACTATGAGAGTAGTTGACCTGAAAGAGAAATCTAACAGTAAAAGGCCGTAACTCTGACAACTCTGCTCTATTTTGACATTTTGAATACTTTGGAATTCTTCAGCCTTCAATCCTGTCTGCTCTGCATAAACTTGCTTTTATTAGTCATTATTTCACCCCTCAGATACAGAAGGGCTTGTTTGTGTCATGGTCTTCACCATGTTGGAATGTAAAGCCAAAAACATGCTGGACAGCTGTGGAACATGAGCTGCAAATAGAGACATGCACTGGTTTGTTTACCCACAATGCTCAGGCATTTAAGCTAACTTTGAGTAAAGAGGAATTTCTGTGATGAATTACGTTCACTCAGACCTGTTGAGAGGTTAGAAAGTGGAAACCACTCTGGCTCTCTCTTTCTCATGATTTTTTTTAGTAGTTGTTTGCAGAACCATGAGCTTCTATGTGGTGTTTTCTGTACTACCAGGATTTGGATCATTTTATGAGCAGGAGCTGTGTGAATATTTTTTTTTTTTTTTTTTTTTTTTTATAGGAAAATTTTATGGAGTACAGCAGCATTCCTAATCCAAACACAGAAGCGTCCTCCCACACGTCCCGAATCCTTACAATAACAGCCTCTTACTACGAGGTATATTTTCTGTTGAAAGTACAGTTTTCACCATTAAACTCAGTTTAAAACAACAGTCAGGTCAAGTCAGAGATCCCAATTTTTCTCTGGCCCAGTCAGTGTCGATTAAGATCTTGCAGGTTTAATCAACACACAGAAATATTCCTGGCTCCCGGTTTGAGCCCATACAGTTGGGACAGGACATTCTTCCGAAATAAGCCATAAACCCAGACGTATGCTCACTCCGATTGCGTGAACACAATGAGAGAGGGAGAAGACTGAGGTCTGCAGCTTTGCTAGTGTTCAGGGTAAATTCCCATGCCGTTGTGTTTGCTGGTCAGGGCCATTGAAAGGCGTTGTTCTAACAACCGAACCATCACACCCAGCTTTGGCTTTGCACTCTCCGTAACGAAGCGTGCCATATGTTCTCACTTTGATGCCCTGTGCATTGACAATAAACAGACGTAAACCCCATGTGCAAAAGTGTCTGGTGCTCTGCATGTGAAATCCCATATTATTCTTCGGACTGATTACATTGGCATTGAAGGAAAAGGGGGAAAATATCCTGGTGTTCATGTGTGGTGTCTCATCGGACGTCTGTGAACAGTTTTATGATTTATTGCATTAAAAATCACTATCATAATGAATTCAGTCTTTTGAGTTGCATGTTTTTCAGAGAAATATTTACATACCAGCTGATTTAGTCAGTTACACAATTGTAATAATGTCATTTTGCATGAAATGTTTCTCAATATCTTACGTTATTCTAAACTTGTTTGTGTCCAGGATACCAGGGAGACCCTCAGCCATCACTGTGGCTTGCTGGGAGATGCTCTGCACAAGGAGAACGACTTTGCTCTCATCATAGACGGAAAGACACTGAAGTATGCCCTCACTTTTGGGGCACGCCAGTATTTCCTGGACTTGGCTCTTTCCTGCAAGGCTGTGATATGCTGCAGGTATGTAACTATACCTGGAGAATTTGCTGAAAATCAGCAAGAATAACTTAATAACAGTATCATAATCCCTTACAAAGTATGACAACAAACTTTACAGATTCATTGAACCAGGGTTTCAAAATGAGTCACAAGAGGGCACTTGAAAGTAAATATTATCCAGATAATATTACTGTTCATTTTGGCTGTAGCACAGACAAATAAAAGTTAATCATTTAATTTGGGAGACAATTTTTTTTTTTTTAATGCGTAATTTTCACACACAACCCAAATTGGTCTGTCAGCATGAAAATATCAAGCTAAAATTTTATGAATGGGGACCATCACCATCATATTTGGTGGTCCTTGCCATAAAAAAGTTTGAAAAACCCACAATAATTCAAAGAAATTTTCAAATTTAACTATTGCTACAAATTAGGGCTATATTACAATATTACAATATAGTTATGATATCGAAATTTTTGATACTATAGAAATTCCATAATTCTTTTCATCAGTGTTAATATCACAAAAAAACTAATACTAGCCTAAATTTAAAAAAAAAAAAAAAGCTCAACAAAGACAAGTAAACAGTCAGCGATCAAATAAGAACAAGAAACTAATTACAAGTAATTGGACAAAAACTACAGTAGAACAAATAAATAAGAAATGCCACATACATTGTATAAAGTAATCAAATGTATGAAACGCTGCATATTCTTCATTATGTAAGTTAGATATATATTTCTTCTTATTAAAAATACAAAAGTGATTTAATCAAGAGCAGTGAGAGATTTTCTCTCTTTTGTTGTTTGATTAACATGAATAATAGGCAGCAGGAATATTAGACTGCTGTCACTTTAAGAGCTGCCCGGGTCCAGGCTTGGAAGGGTTTTTTTTTTTTTTTTTTTTTTTTTTTTTTTTTCAAAGAGAATAAAAGTCCAGTTATAACAAATATCCACTGTAATCGGATGCAGTTTTAAATTTATGTCCTTTGTTAAACCAGAGTACACAGGAAGTTGTACTGTCATGCTCTGCTTAAATGTTTACTGTTTCACAGGTGGATGTAAATATGTCTTTGCAGGTTAATAATCCTTTTTGCCCTCCAGGGAACTGACGCCATCATTGGACATTTTTCTGCACTTACAAAAACATCAAGTGGCTGGCAGACAATTACAGGGAAATGCCGCTGTGCTGTTTAAAGAACAAATTACCTTCCCTTTAGGTCGCAACCTTCCCAATAAACATAATTATGCTAGCTCTCAAAGCAGCAATTTACTAATGAGTGTTATTTTTTATAATAGTAGATTGTAGTCAGAATGTCTGTCAGTTATACACAAAGTTAAACTGTGTGTTAGCAGACTAGAATGAACCGTTCCAAAAAATGCTACACAGCCAAAGAAACATATGAGGAACCAATTGAGCGTGACAAGGAACTGCCAAAAATCAGTGTCAATTTCCTGAAACAACGCACACCACAGGTGCCACAGCCATTATGCAATGCTTGATGTAATCTATCCGACCTGCTTTCGCTCACTACACACACACACACATACGAACAGCCACATGGTGTCCTGAGGAGAGCAGATTTGTGCCTGCAGATGAGTAAATGTTAAACTGACTCTAGAGGTCTCCTGCTATATCGCCAGCAATCTCCGGTTCACTGGAGAGCCTTACATCAATCTGTTCATTGCTTACAGGATGACCTGTGAACGTTAAACCGGGGTTAAACCCCGGAGGAGCTTTTCTAGCCGAAAGCGAGACCTTAATTTCATTTGCTGATACAGATGATGCAGTACGGTAATGTGCTGCAAGCTTTTGTATATGTTTTTTAAAGGTCAGGGATCCTGGGCTCAGGTTGGGCTTTATCAGGAACACAGATTTGCCCCGTTTGGGCATTTATAAGGTGTGGGTTCATCTGTTTCTAAATGTTATGAGTTTTAAAAACAATGGAGCTTTCTGTAGTAAATGTACAAGTGTACAAAAGTTTTTTTTTTTTTTTTTTTTTTTTTTTTTCAGAAATTCTGTAAAACTGGCATGTATTACTTTAAATTGTAATAATATTTCACAATATTCCAGTATTTATTCCAGTATTTTTATCAAATACATGTAGCCATGGTGGGACTTATATCAAAATCATTAAGAAAAATTACTAACCCCAAAATTGAACAGTTTTAGTTAGATGTTATTTGCTGATGGTTTTTTTTTTTTTTTTTTTTCTTTGGAAAGACAATGATGGGAAAGTTTCTAATGGTAATTAGAAGCAATACTTACAGGTGCCAGTAATTTTAATTTACTATTTGAGCAGTGAATTTCAGTGTGAGTGTTTGAAGTCCTCTTTTAACCCCTCTTTTTGAAGAGACAAATCCATCAAATCCATCATATGAAGTTGAGATGTGACCGCAACTGTTGAGGTCACAACAGACGGCCAAGAAATAAAATGGTTGTCAACACTAATAATTGGCAACAAGAAAAATAGCCTCAGATCCTTCTGTAAAGGTGCCATTGCAAATCCGCAATTGTTGTAAATCTCTAATCTCTTTCCTTGTGGAAAGAAATAAAATGTCAGTTTCAACCATGGAAAAATGTTAAATCAAATGTTTCAACAATGTTCCACATCAGAGCAGATATTACTTGTTGTCAAATTGAAATATTTATATTTCATTTATATTTTATTTATTTTCAGGGTTTCACCTCTGCAGAAGTCTGAGGTGGTTGAGATGGTGAAAAAACAGGTGAAAGTGATCACACTGGCCATTGGCGATGGAGCCAATGATGTGGGCATGATCCAGACTGCCCATGTGGGTGTTGGCATCTCTGGCAATGAAGGACTGCAGGCTGCCAACTCATCAGACTACTCTATTGCACAGGTGAGAAACTATCAAATTGCACATGCCTGCAGGAAAAAAGAATAAGTGTGCTAAATTGTGAGTAAATTAAATAACTGAATTTGTCAATAATAATGATGTAATGAAATTTAATTTAATGAACACTTATACATTATTATAAAAATAAAATTACAAAAAGTAAAATGTAATCTCTGCTTCTAAACCTGAAGCACATATCAGTGCCCAATGTAAACTAACACTTTTGTCTTGTGTCACTACAGTGTGACTCCCAGAAAATAAATCTGGTTCTAGATTATGTATCTAGGGTGAAGGGTTAAAACCTGTGGCTCATAGATTCTGCAGTCTGAGATAGTAAAACGGGTCAGTCAGGTCAGTTTACATAGCTGGAGTGTTTGCTTACTCAAACCCCTGCTGACGGTGAAACTGGACGTGTCCTTCTTATGTAAACTTAATTAAGAAGATGTTTCGTAATTCACAGATTTTGATACAGCATAATCTTCATTGTGCGTTTAACAAAAGAAGAGCTCAAGTGTCGCCGATCACTGTCAACATCGCTCTCCATCTCTGTCCCAAGTTTCATTTCATGTTTTGTGCAGTTTGTGGAAACAACCCTCCTCACACTTGTTTTTCTATACTGCCCCGAGCCGTCTGTTCACTGGCCTCGTGCATCGGATTACCCACGAAAGCATCTTGTCTTTTCTTAAGTGCCCTCATCGTATTGTAGGTGGAGGTGGGTGGAAGTAGTAGAGAATGCGGGCAGGTTCATAGAAAGTCGCCTGAACTGCCTTCCAGCAAAATGGCTCGTATGATATGTGCTGGATCAGACAGCAAACTTCATTGTGCAGTACCATCAGCTAGTATGCATTCATCATCCTGAACCAGTGTCATGTTGATTTGCACTATAAGACTTTTCACAATGCTGCTTCTCATCAACTGTTGAACTAGATGATGTTATACATACTGTATGGTGTCATATAGAGTTTTAGTTTAATATAATACTAATATACTAATATAATATGTAACTGTTGTGTCAATTTAAATAATATTACATGTATGTATGTGTGTGTGTGTGTGTGTGTGTGTGTGTATGTATATGTGTATATACAGTGCATCTCAAAAAAATTTAATATCGTGAAAAGTTCTTTTTTTTTTTTTTTGGTAACATTTCAAAAAGTGAAACTTTGCTATATTCAAGATTCATTACATGTAAAAGTAAAATGTTTCAAAAGTTTTTTGTTTATATTTTGATGATTAGAGCTTATAGCTCATGAAAGTCAAGAATCCAGTATCTCAAAATATTAGAATATTTCCTAAGATCAATCAAACAAAGAATTTGCAAAACAGAAAATTTCAAGTTATGTAAAGTTATGTTTAAAAGTACAGTATGTTCATTTATACACTCAATACTTGTTCGGGGCTCCTTTAGCACAAATTCCAGCATCAGTGAGGTAGCGATCAACCTGTGGCACTGCTGAGGCACTATTGAGCCTTCATCTCGTCTGTATTGTTGGATCCACTATTTCTCATCTTTCTCTCGAAAATATCCCATAGATCCCATATGGGGTTCAGGTCAGGCATGTTGGCTGGCCAATCAAGCACAGTAATATCATGGTCAGCAAACCACTTGGAAGTGGTTTTGGCACTGTGGGCAGGTGCTAAAGTCCTGCTGGAAATGGAAATCAGTATCTCCATAAAGCTTGTCAGCAGATG